>NDFZ01004928.1:0-213047 GCA_002192655.3 Mamestra configurata
CTCTGTCATCTATGACCTAGACTAGAGTCAAGAGCAAACCCATATTAAATTACAAAAAAAAAAAAATATATACAGTGTTTGCTAAACGACAGAGTGATTCATGACGAAGGCTTAGGTACATACCTAATTCATTTAAGTTTTGAATGAATAGGCTGAAATTTGGCAATGTGTATTGAATTTATTTCGGGAAAAATCATGCCGGCTGAGGACTTACATATGCTCTTCTACCCTTGTGGTGGGTTGCTAATGTGTAAAATATATTGTGTAAATAAGGACTTTAAATAGCACTTGCACTTTTGTAGATAAAACGCAAATATTCCAATAGATACCACTTACGATTTCTGAAGTACTTTCTAGTGGAGCTTACCTGAAAGAAAAATAAACAGATTATTGTTTTATTATTTCTGAACAAATAAAATATATTATTACGTAATTCAGTATGCACTTTAAACCAGATGAACTGGCTGAAATAATCTACTATATAAATAAACCTTAGCTGCTTCGAAGACGGGGAAAAATTCATAAAATATCATCTCAATAGATTTCTGAAAAATCTATTTTCGTAATGTAATCAACCTGCCAGGGTTGCGGAATTTGTTCGAAAGAGTCACCGCGAACGCAAAGGGCTTAAGAAGGAACACGGATGGGTTATTGTCAGTAAGAGTCGGACACGCCCTTCCGCTCCACCCAGAGTGAAAGAAGTCATTTGATGATTTCCCATCCTTAAAACAAAAAAAGTATGAATCAAAGACATTCCTACTTTAAAATAATTATGAATCAGTTTATTCATCATTTCACGCAAGTTTGCCGTATGTACTTCCAAGACTATATATTTATTTGCGATTCCATCGGATGGTGTAATAATACCTGTTTTATTACACCATCCATATTTTTAAAATTTAAATTCGATTCCTTATTAGATAGGTACTTATATTGATTTTTGAAAAACCAATTGTGCAAACATTAGGCCCATGGGGCCCGAGTGCTCACTGAATCTTTCGGGACATCAGCAAACAACTCGTCGACTGTTCACGTGACCAGAGGGCTGGGCTTTTCTTCGGCCAAAGGGTCAGCATCGCCATTCAATTCAGCATTGCCATTCAATGCGGCAATGTTGCCAGTATTCTGGGTATTTTTGCCATTGACAGCGATGTGGATGAATTTTTTGATGCCCACTGATTTATCATATCATTTCGCGATTATTAGTCTAGTTGTATTTTGTTGTTACTTGTACATATAATTCGTTAAATGCAATTTTTGTTTCTATCAAAGTTTTTTTGATTTAGCCACACGCTCACTTGATAAATTTCACCCTGTATGTCTTCCATCTCTTATTCCTACAGTAAATAAATCATCCTATCCTTACCACACCATAATATTCCCCATAACACGAAGAACTGCAAACCAGTCCCCAAAAACAATACCGTGGTGTGAAGATCACGTTTACGCGCTATATCTCCCACACCCCTTGTCTCTGAGCAATTTATTGCCCGTATTTATTGCGTCCCGGTACATCACTACAAACGTATGGGAGCCTGGTAGGCAGTGTGTGGTGTCGAGTACAGTCAATTCGAACTTGATGGAATTCACTAGACCAGGGGTTCCCAAACTATTTCAATCCGTGGCCCACTTACACCGTTTAGTATTATGTCCCGGCGCCCTAGCTTGCTAAAATTGGTTAAAATGATACCACCACAGTATGATGTTGTGTATTTGTCAAATATTGTTACACAAAAAGAAAATAAAATACTAAGCAGCGAGCGGGTTTTGAACTGTTTATTACATTTGCGAATAACTATGTCTAGTTCCCGCAGAGGATCGTTTTGCGGTGCCTTTCTTTACTTTCTACGGCATACCAGGGCGCCACAGCGCACACTTTGGGAAACCGTGGACTAGACTATAAGTATTCCAAGTTATGTCAACCAACTCGACTCTACCTTGAATCGTCTAATTGACGACTTCGATATATGGGGCTTTAATTACTAAAGAGCAGACGACGTGCATTAAGCAAAATAAAAATTGAAAAACCGGCCAATTGCAAGTCGGACTTGCACACGAAGTGTTTCGTATCATAAGCTAAAAGAAACTTATTTCTTGTATGCGGCCCCTTTTAGTTTTAAATTTATATAATTTTTATTATTATTTATTTATTATATACTTTATTGTACACCTCATTACAAACATAGTAAAAACGTTTAAAAAAAACAAGTGTACAATGGGCGGTCTTATCGCACAGGGCAATCTCTTACAGACAACCTTTGGATGGACTGAACGAAAGAAGTTAGATTTAGGGCGGTCAGTGTACAAACATCATAAACAATATAAATTAGACATAATAATATAAAATACACACAATACTAAATAATATACTAATAAATATCAAATATATAAATGGGAAAGGAGAAGAAAAATTATAGTGAGAGGTAATGCTCCTTCACCAATTTTTTAAACGTTGGTAGCGTTTGTGCACGCCTCACATCTATGGGTAATGCATTCCACAAACGAGCAGCTTGAATAGTGAAAGATTTGTTAAAGAAGGATGTGGAATGCATACGAATACTTAATTGAAGATTTTCCGATGATCTCAAGGACCTAGAGTGTGTGTCACAGAGAAACTGAAACCGGTCTTTAAGATAAAAAGGAGTAGAAGGGTTAAAAAGTACATTGTAAAGAAGAGAAAGTATGTGGGCATTCCGGCGAAGGCGAATAGGAAGCCATTTGAGCTTAGTACGAAATTCGGAAACGTGGTCATACTTGCGTAAGCCAANAAATAATATACTAATAAATATCAAATATATAAATGGGAAAGGAGAAGAAAAATTATAGTGAGAGGTAATGCTCCTTCACCAATTTTTTAAACGTTGGTAGCGTTTGTGCACGCCTCACATCTATGGGTAATGCATTCCACAAACGAGCAGCTTGAATAGTGAAAGATTTGTTAAAGAAGGATGTGGAATGCATACGAATACTTAATTGAAGATTTTCCGATGATCTCAAGGACCTAGAGTGTGTGTCACAGAGAAACTGAAACTGGTCTTTAAGATAAAAAGGAGTAGAAGGGTTAAAAAGTACATTGTAAAGAAGAGAAAGTATGTGGGCATTCCGGCGAAGGCGAATAGGAAGCCATTTGAGCTTAGTACGAAATTCGGAAACGTGGTCATATTATTTGTTGTTATGGTGGCACTACAAATACAAACTCTGTAAAAATTCAACTGTGTACCTACCATATGGGGTTCATGAGATACAGCCAGCTGACAGACAGACGGACGGACGGACAGCAGAGGCTTAGTAATAGGGTTCGACGGGTTAATCGGGCGACACATAAAATTCTAGTTTCTGTAGATACTTTTCGCACTGCTACTAAGAAACTCCAGATGGAAACCAAACCACATTTTAGGCGACCCGGGACTAGAACACCAGGACTACTAGATGGTACTTTCAGTTCCGGTCACTTGGTACTGATCCGACTGAATCCAACAAAATATCCTGAACAGCTGATTTTTTTATGTGAAACATCTATAGCAGTGGGTAAAACCGATTGTTGGCGTGGCGTCACCACGCCATACGATGGTATATATATACAATCTATATGTATTTTTTTCATTGCACTATATTTAGTTCCTGTCGTAATCTGTTCTTTTATGCATATTACTTCTACTAAATAATTTCGATGTTTCACATCTGCCAGGCGTCCCGTGACGGCTCACAATTTTTTTATCACGATTTCGGGTTGAGTCCTACAGTAAAACATGCTCATAATGATGAGTACGATGACTCCTTTACTGGTTTTGAGTTAATTCTGTTACACGATTATTAAAATCAGCCGTTTTACTATCTTTTTACTGTCACAATCTCGACCAATAAGGCAGTTCATAAAGACCAGCAATAGTTAATAAACAATAAGCTCTATTACCGCTTAAACCTTCACCACAAGATCCTATTACAATATAAACCAAAGCATCTATCAAAGCAGAGCCTTAACATAACTGATTCAATAGATATCCATTTAAACCTGAATTATTAATTGATACATATCTGCTAATACCTCTAGTGCCTAGGCCCTAACTACTAGTAGTTCGATGAATGTTTAAATGGTCACTTAGCAATTCAATTTATTGTCATATAAAGAAAAAGCTAACCACCAAGCTAATTCTCGCCTGCCAGGGTTTCGGAATTTGTTCGGAAGAGTCCCCGCGCCCTGGAACGCAAAGGGAATTCACATGGATGGGTTTTAGTCAGTAAGAGTCTGGGGCCGTAGTTTCGGGCTTAGTTGCGGGCGTATTCTACTCCGTATCACCTACGGACTTACGATTAGTTCCGAACCCGAACTAAGAATGAATGACAACACAATTTGACAGTAAATGTCAAATCGTGTTGTCATTCATTCTTAGTGGTTGAAATATAAGTTAGGTTTAGGTAGTTAGGTTTGTTTTGTTAGGTCAGAAATCCAAAAAAAAATGTCAAATATAAGCGCTTTCCTTTAGTTTGCCATGTGTTATTACTTCCCAGAATTTGATCCTTATTAGCTACACTTTTGTATAGTGTAATAATACAGTGTGTATATTTTTTCAAAAACAACGGGTTCGATTCCTGGTTAGGAATATCAATTTTTCAGAAATCCAATGATATATTTTTAGTTTTTGTCAAAATCGGGCTCGAGACTCTTTTCAGTGTTTTTCGATATTCCTCATAGTTTCAGATTTGACCGTCCACGCAGTTTAAAAATTCACCCTGTTTTGTATAGATAATTTACATTAAAACTGTAGTAGGATAACAATACACAACAAAAAAAGATAAGATAACATATTTATTTAATACAATGGATTTGCATGGTCTCATGGTTGCATAGTCATAGTCAAATAAGGGTTCCTTTTTTGAACTTTTGAGGTACAAAACCCTAAAAATCACTTAGTGACACCGCTAGACAATCCAGAACCTGACAATTCAAAAGTGCCTGTAAAAATGGTCTAATTGAAATAAATGCTCTGAGTCTTTGAGAACCTTACTGCAGGAACAGAATAGAATAGAATACATTTATTCTACACATACAAAATATTGTAAAACATATTTGAAAAGAGTAACTATGGAGTTTCTTGTCGTTCTTCTCCATAAGAATCTACCTTTTGCGAATGGACAACTAGAGTCACTTATATTTTAATTTTAAACTATAAATTTGACGTTCAAAAGTGCCTTTTAATGGTCTAGTTGAAATAAATGAATTGACTTTGACTTTGACTTTACACAGACATGTGTCTGTGTAAAGTCAAAGTCAACAACAGCACGAAAAACAGAGTAAAATAAATAAAAGTACAGAATTACGTAGAACGTGCCCATACCGTAAGGGTTACCAAAGCAACGTTTGTTTTTAGTTGGCACTCCGCAGTGACACACGAACGAAGGTAAATTCAATCAAATATTCATACTCAATTAAATAGTAATAATTGTGAATGCACAGTCTAAATTAATTAAAAAACAAAATAAAAGATGGCGCCACAAACAACAGAAATTTAGTACCACCGTACTCGATAGATGGCGTTGTCTCGTTTTTCGCCGTTTCTGCATCGCGCTATGGTTTCGTTACCGACTCACTACGAAAGCAAGGATGGAAAATGAATCCGTCGAAGCCTCAAGAAAGAAGAACACAGCGCGCAGTAAATCCTCCTAGAATATTTTTGAATAGTCAGTTTCCACTGACTTTATGAATTACTAAATTTAAGGGTTATCGTGTTACCCAGTACCCGGGTCGGCTAGCGATAGCGATTTTTGAAATCTATATCTATAATAATAAAATAAAGCTGAAGAATTTGTTTGTTTGTTTGAACATCTCTGGAACTAACGGTCGGTTTTGAAAAAAAAAATTATGTGCTAGTTTTTGCCCGCGACTTTGTCCGCGTGGAAGAGTTACGTGGGGCAGACATTTTTATTTTATGATTATGAAGTTTAGTAAAGTTTCAGTCTATGCTACTGATCAGAGAAATAATAGATAGATATAGATAATTTAACAATAAATGTTTAACGTGATTCTTTAAATTGGCATAATTTTTTTATTTATACGTACCGATAACATTTAATGTTCAGTGAAGCTTACCACAATGTATTAGTGAACCATATCTAAATCGGATAAGCCGTTTCTGAGATTATCGTGCACAAATGCACAGACAAACAGACAAAAATTCTAACAATCATTGTTTTGGGGTGTTATTTGCGGTGACACAGGCCCAATATTTTTTTTTCTCGTATATCTTCCATGTACAGACAGCGATCCGTTACATTTTGATTATATGTATATGTAGATATGATAGCCACATTCATAAATAAGGCTATAGGTTATACGGGAAATTCCTACGGGAACGGGAAAAAACGGGATACACCTATGAAGTTGCAGGCAAAACCTAGTCTATAATATTAGTATACCTTAAGACAGTTTCACATGAATCACCTAGAAAGTCAACGCAAACTCATACATTGCTCGACGCAAATATTTGCTTAATTGAAGTGCTCTGTGTTGACTGATACTCACTGTTCCAATGCTCGCTAAATGCTCAAGTGTAGCTAAATATCTTAGGACTAGTGTTGGTTTAGTAATTTAGTGTTTAGTGTTGTGTTTGGCTAATGGAGTGGGCAGAGTACAAGGTTCAAGTGTTGGAAGTAATAATTTTGTTTTTATTTTTTCTCAAAGCAAGAAAGACTGTTTATTCACGTGAAAGTGACGCACATACATAAAATTTTGTATAACAGAAGAATAAAAAAAACCGGCCAAGTGCGAGTTGGACTCGCGCACGAAGGGTACCGTACAATTATATATTGGAAAACGGCAAAAAAATCATGTCTATTGTATGGGAGCCTCTTAAATATTTATTTTATTTGGTTTTTTAGTATTTGTTGTTATAGCGGTAACAGAAATACATCATCTGTGAGAATTTCAACCGTCTAACTATCACGGTTCATGAGATACAGCCTGGTGACAGACGGACAGCGGAGTCTTAGTAATAGGGTCCCGTTTTACCCTTTGGGTACGGATTTACGGAACCCAAAAAACAACAAAAAAGCGGTTACATACCTATTCGTACCATAATATTACCTGTCCTAAACGGAAACATGCGTCACTACCGCGCGAAACGGCTAACGCTCAGCATAATGCTGAGGCCTATGCACGAAGGCACGAATCCAAGGCGCTGGTTTTCAGCATAAGCCATCATATCGCTGTCTCAGAACAATAAGTAAAACATAAACAATAAATAAACAAAGAGAAACTCGTAGCTAAATAATAGCAGCTGCATCCCGATCTTCAAGGTTAAGCAACGCTTCGATGGGTAGATTCTTCCGTGCCTTTGGAAGCAGGCCGGCCCGGCTGTCATATGTTATCCTTTGGCAGTCTTTACGGGCATTCCAGTCCAACCGTTTGCAGCTGAGTAACCAGTGCTTGTCGTGGAGCGACTGCACCAGATCTCCACAACCCAGTAACTGGGCACCACGTAACCCCTTGGCAAGTATGGTGTCAGTTTTCTTAGCTAGTGACTGCCCGTAACGACTGACAAAAATCTATAAATGACAGCCAAGACCAACAGCTTCACGTGCTTTCGGAGGCACCAAGGACTCAAGGAGCCTCTGTATGTTATGGATGGTAACCCATCCACGGACCGACCTCGGCGAGCGCTGCTTATCCTGGAAGATCGACCCGCGGCTGTTATAAGTTAGCCACGAGCAACGAGCGGCAGACACATGCAAAACCCAAGTTTTAAATGATTTCATATCCACTAAAACGTTTACCATTTCAGAACTATTTTTATACTCTCTGTCAATATTATATTCCCCGAAACGTATATGTATGACAACAGGCTAATCCCTTAATATTTTTCTCCCTTTTCCGACACGATAAAATAAATATAAGTACGAAGAAATCGAATCCGAACATAAAAACACATGAAATACTATATCCACACTACAAATGGATATAAACGGGGAAAAAATATAATAATATTATGTCCTCAGACTTAAGGGTGTAGGCACATGAGTCTATGCTAGCGAAGGAGGAGGCGGGCCGCGCGAGGGAAAGGCAAGGCCTTCGCCCCAACCGCCGCAACAGGAGAAGACGCCCCGGGCGTCGGGAGTCGCAGGGCGATCCCCGGCCACCGTAGGCGCGGGCCTGCGGACGGCGAGCATTGGGTGGCTCGCCGTCCGATCACCACCAGGCCCGGGTCGACGGCGCGTTATGTTTCACGTGCGTCTCAAAGAGATGTCAGCATAAAAGACGGGGCCCGCTAGGGCCAAAGCCTGCCAGGGTTGCGGAATTTGTTCGAAAGAGTTACCGCGGCCCTGGAACGCAAAAGGCTTTAGAAGGAACACGGATGGGTTTTACTCAGTAAGAGTCTGACACGCCCTTCCGCTCCACCCAGAGCGGAAGAAGTCATTTGATGATTTATACTTGATTTTAGCCACTAAATCATTTGGTTTTTTGTTTTTCTTTCTCGTCCAAATCGTTCCAAAAACTGGTTCTGTGACACCCGGACTTTGTTAAAATATTATTAATAATCTCCTTCGATTTTTCGTCGATACGATAGTTTAAAAATCCGTCAACGGCTTTTTTTTGGATTTTACTGTATTGTACTGGATTGTCACGTAAAAATTGGCTCTGTGTTCCGAATCAGCAACTTCAGGTGATTAATATTCTTTCAAAAGTTATTTTTTGGTAGAAAAAATTCTACAATTATATATTTTTATGTTTTTTTTAATCTATCTTTTCTGTTATTAATATAGTGCAAAAAATAAAGAGTATTCAATTTTGTTCATCGATATAAACATTTTTTTTTTTAATATCTTCGGACAACACACACGGTCATCCAATCCCAAACTAGGCAGAGCCTGTGCTATGGCAACCAGGCAACTGATAAACATACTTAGATATTTCTAAATACATACATATTACAAATTACACCCAGACACAGAACAAATGATCATGCTCATCACACAAAGATTTGTCCTGGGTGGGAATCGACCACGACCTCCGGTTTAGCAGTCAGGGTCACTAACTACTCTACCAACAGGCCAGTCAAAAAAAAAAGACAATATAACAGAACCGTGTGCGAACACCTTAACACGCGTGTACAGCCTCATAAAATATAAAAATTATGCGGCCGCCACTAGGATACGAACTGCGGGTGTCAGAAGCCGGCCCGAGGAATTTATAGTGTTTATTTTACTAGCAGTACAGGCAAGGTAGGTCTTGCATATTATAGATTATGTCAGAGGGATTGGCAGTTACTTTCACGTGGTTATGTCATACGGGGAATACTATTTTTCATTTTTATGCCTTCTAAATAGTCGTTATGGGTACTTAGAAGCTCGAAAGTTAGAGAACCAGTCTTGCCACGGGGTATCGTATTACCCCATTACTAAGTTGTGGACGCTATATAGGCAGTCACTCCATGAAAAAGAACTGGTAACATTTGATTACACTGGAAATCAATACGAACATTGGAAAAAACTAGGCAAAATGATTTTGTAATTTATCTCAATAGCAATCTATTAAGAGACATTTAACTTTATCACTAGACATTTTTTCCTGGTCCTGTCAAAACAAAGGCGCAAGGCAGAAGCACGTTAAGCCATTGGTCCCGGCTGTCATACATCTTCGCAATCGTCACGTGTAGTCAGAAGCCAGAAAATCTGACAACAGTTTTGCTAAAAAGCACCTTATTACCCCATTTTTGGGGCATGGAGGTCTAAAGCTAGTATTTTTAATAATAATAATAATAATAATAATAATATCTTGGGACAACTCACACACGGTCATCCGATCCCAAACTAGGCAGAGCCTGTGCTATGGCAACCAGACAACTGATAAACATACTTATATATTTCTAAATACATACATATTATAGATAAATTACACCCAGACACAGAACAAATGATCATGCTCATCACACAAAGATTTGTCCTGGGTGGGAATCGAACCCACGACCTCAAGTCTAGCAGTCAGGGTCACTAACCACTCGACCAACAGGCCAGTCGTGATTTTATATGGAGCGACTGCCTAGTCGCTCCATATAAAATACTAGCTTTTTTTCCATGCCTGTATCTTTCCTCGTTTTCGTATAGCCTTTAGTCTTTCTCAGGAATGTAATATAATAATATAATATATAATATATCCTGGGACAACTCACACACGGTCATCCGATCCCAAACTAGGCAAAGCCTGTACTATGGCAACCAGACAACTGATAAACATACTTATATATTTCTAAATACATACATATTATACACAAATTACACCCAGACACAGAAATGATCATGCTCATCACACAAAGATTTGTCCTGGGTGGGAATCGAACCCACGACCTCCGGTTAAGCAGTCAGGGTCACTAACCACTCGACCAACAGGCCAGTCAAATGTGGCTATCATATACAAAAATATTTTCCAAATCCAGCTGGTAATTCTACAGATTATTGCGTTCAAACAAAAAAAAATCCCTATATATTGGTACTCACCTGCAGTCGCTCAAACTAGAAGCCGATCCCAACGTAGTTTGGAAAAGGCCGGGCAGATTGAATAGAGGAACACTCTTCCCAATATCTAAACCACTAAAACCCTATCAATTACGCCCCACATAGAAACCTACTCAAATAATTAATTACATCACCTTTACAAATGCAAAAAACCCCGAACCCGAGCGTTTATTACCGCCATTGAAAGCCAACCCATTGGTTCGAGTTTGATCACAATAAGTACATACCTCCCCATTGTTCCCTGGTGCTACCCTCTTCAGAGAGGTTGAGACACGGACGAGGAATCAATGGAGTAAATGACAAATAGCATATTATATTAATTATTGTACACCAAAATCTGTACTATCTATCTATACTAATATTAATATATAATGAAACAGTTTGTTTGTTTGAACGCGCTAATCTCTGGAACTGCAAGTCGGATTTGTAAAATTATTTTTGTTTATGATAGCCACGTTTATAATGCAGGCTATAAGGCGGCTACATGGAACGGGAAAAACGGATATGCGCGTACGAAGTCGCGGGCAAAAGTTAGTAGTAACATACGCACAAAACGATTTGGTAATACTTTCATTATGCGTACAGCTAAGGAACGGAATTACCTGCCGGAGTCTGTGTTTCCTGATACTTACTAACCGTACGCGTTAATTAGGCACCTGGCTCGACACATTTCGAATAACGTTTTAATTTAAAACGAACAATTCTATTTCGATGAAAACAATAATATAATAAACACGTTAGCATCATTGTTACCGTTGCATTTATATTAATTTCATCGAAATCGAATAGTTAATTTTAAATTAAAACGTCATTCGAGCCAGGTGCGCAGTTAACGCGTACGGGTAGTACAAATATTTAGACAATTGTGAAACAGTTAGTTCTAGGTGAGTGGGTTCCGTCGTGGACCGGTCAAACGCAAGCCTGTCAATAATAACAAAAAAAACATTTCCAATTCATCAGCACAAAATTCTAATTCCATGGGTTCAATATCAGTTTTATGTCCGACAACAAAACTTACCAAATAACCTTTGGATGGATTGAACGAACTGAAAATAAAATGGGGGTAGTCTGCGGTGTACTACAAGTAAATCAGTCCTAATGTATTGGGAGTGATCATAACGATTTTGGTTTTCTTATATTTTGAGGATACTACCTTAGTTGATCTTTCTTCCCAATTAAAACTCTCCCTCTGTTTTACGAATTTTCGATCAGGTTACGTGTCTTGACGCGAGTTTAAATTTTTTTACTCTTCCCAAAAAGTGCACAACGCTGCTAAAGAAGTTTTCACTTAAAAAATCTTTTGATTGATTTGATTCAATAAACACATTTTTTTAATAGAATGGCAAGATTGATAATTTCGTAAATACCCATACCCATAGCTTCAAAGTATCATGCCTTCTACTCTACTTCAAATGTCAATCAGTATAAACAATTGAAGTGGACACTCCATTTACTTATGCCTCCATGGTTCGAAAGGACCCCAAGCACCTACAAAGGCGTTTTGCATTCGGGAGAGGGTTAATGAAAATGCTAATCTTTATAATAGAAATCGTGGCTTATCGGGTTGTGTGTGGAAAAAACCGCCAAAATATTACGGTGGGGTTAAAATGTACTTCCTCTGTTTTCTGTTGTACTAGTACTTTTTATATTAAAAAAATGAAGAAGGCTTCTTTGTTGGCTAATATCGAAGACAGGTAAATTGGGAGTCTGTGAAACTGCGCATTGTGTAGTTTTGGAGCATTAAAATGCAATAAAAATGATAATTATGTTTGACGGACTGCTGAAGGAAACTGCGTACAATTAATAGTGTGGTATATGGAAAAAAAACCGCTCAAGTGCGAGTCGAACTCGTGCGCTGAGGGTTCCATACCTACCCATTATACCGCCATAATAAAATTGGTATCATTTTTATTGGTGGCAGGCATCAACTATGTATGTATGGGGACACTCTTTATTTTCAACTTTTGTATTTTTGGCATTTTTCCTTAATTTGTGCTGTAAGACCTTGCTTTTTGCCAAATTTCGTGATTGACAATTTTGGTTAAAAACGGGAAAAAAGGGAAAATTCCGAATACTAAAACAGTTAAAAATTGAGTTAAATTTTGGTACTTACAAGTTTTCGCGAAAATCTAAATTTGCCCATATCTTTTTATCGTGTTAACTCAGAACCTTCATTTTATACACCTAATAGGGACTATAAACCTCAGTATCTGGTACAAATTTCAACTTGCTAGGTCCACCCGTTCCTGAGAAAATCGGTGGTGACACACGGGCAGACTGACGGACAGACGGACAAGCGAGTGATCTTATAAGGGTTCCTTTTTTTAAAAATACGGCATTTATTTAATGAAAAAGTGTTTTTCAGGCAAACTAAATATTGATATGAGTAATGGGTCAACTATAGGTTTTGCAGATTTCTGATTTTTTATCGAGCTTTAATCACTTAGAAATTGTTCAAATTATCTGTACATAAATGTGGACTGAAATTGTACATGATTAACATGAAGAATTTTCTTTATGAATTCCTTCACCATGGGGATATTATCAAATTCCTACCTTCCGTTTAAAAAAAAAACTTATTTTCTCATTTCATAAATACCTTGTTAGATTAGGCAGCTGATGTAACATTTTACAATACACAAAAAAATGCCGAATAAAACTCGTAATGTGAAAGAAATTCACAATCCATACTTAACATTGTTACGCGCCAGGACGAAATTAGTTACTACTATCCATCTAGTATCGAGTAGCAGTACTAGTGGAGTCAAGTACCTTCTAGTATTTTCTATGCTAGAACATTCTGAGTTCTCGACATCTGGTCAGTCGGGACCGGTATTTAGGGGAACTTTCCAGATGTTTCGGCAATAGAAGTTTCTAGTATTAACTGACCTATATAAGGAGCGCGTAGTCTGCGACCGAATCAGTATTGGATTTGCGATACAAGCGAATACTTCGGAAGCGATTTTTAAGTGTGTTTAAAGTTGTAATTAGTGTTTTTAAATTTAAGTATCATTTGGTTATTTAATCGGCTGTTTTTATTGTCACGAACCCCAAGCTCGTAACAATATTATAAATTCAAAAGTATGCCTGTCTGTCTGTCTCCGGCTGTACTCCACAAACCAGGTAGTTGGGTAACATGGCAAGATATTGTCAGATTTCTGGCTTTTGACTCCCTGTTACGAATGTCAAAGGTCTACAAATGACAGCCGGGAACAACAGGTTTACGTGCTTTTCGAGGCATCGTGGAATCTCGGTATATTAAAATAGTTACCCATCCACAGAACGATCTCTGCGGCAGTTACTATTTAGCCTCGAGCTTGTTAGTAATCAGATAAATATTATAAATGTGACTTTACGAAATCGAATACAATCGTTCGGAATTATGAATGACTTTATAAAGTTTTCAGTCGGCTCCATTTTTCAAGCTGTCACTATATTTTTGAGTCAAGTTTGGATAAGTTTGGGCATTTATTAAGTTAGTTTAAGTGTTATACAAATTACTGCAGTAGCGATGCGGATGATGGGACTTGAAGAAGTTATTGGGGATTTATTTTAGTTTTAAACAGTGCTGGATGAACTTTACACAGATGGTCATTAACAAAAACGATAGTATGAATGTCAGTTGATAAGATGTGGCTTTACAAGAATGTTGAAGACTTATTTTAATTAATATTATGAACTGTTTATAACTAGCCTTACTCGTTAAACCAATCTTAATCCGTACATCCGATACAACGTGTAACAGAATAAAAGCATTCTTGAAATTGGTGGAATTAGTGGCATTCTCCTTAGGTTAAACAAGGGTGTCGAAGAGATACCTAATTCACTGTAGATCATGGACTTCAATGTAGACGGGTAAAACATTATTATTTCCTTATTTATGTTATTGCTAACTTAGTTTCAGTTGTTTCTAAGTGTAAACAGAAATGTTTTCTATAACTGTGTTTCTTGGCCCTTGCCAAGTTCAATCAATTTACCTGAAAACCTTCATTTTTAAGAGACTTGATATTATTGTTAGCTTTATGTTTTAGGGTTATTTTTAAACTTATATAAACCAGAATTTGACTCGAAAATTGTATTTATTTTCAGCCTATTTTGTCCAAATGCAGAGCAAATGCCTCCATGTCTGAAATTTTATGTATCTACTCTTTTACCAAAAAAATAATATATATCTTGGGACAACTCACACACGGTCATCTGATCCCAAACTAGGCAGAGCCTGTGCTATGGCAACCAGATAACTGATAAACATACTTATAAATTTCTAAATACATACATACAAGTACAAAATAGTTTATTGTGACACTTAAAACGTGACATTACATTTAAATGTGTTTGGAGCCTCCTTTTAAGCAAACAATGCCTGTATTAGAAGGCTCCGCTCTTTCTCATCATTGTCGTACACTTATACCAACTAGAGTTAATATAGTGTTGTGACCTTACGGGTAAATATGCAATGTACATTTTTCTGTATTTAGCTTATATAAAATAATCCTAAAAAAATAAAAAAATGAAACAAAAATAAAAAAGCAAAGTTGCAATTTTAAATATTGGCATAAAAATAAAACTTATTCCCAATTTTATTAGTGCATGTGATGTAGTGTATAGTACGGTGTAGTTAGTAGTGCGGTATTATGTGTGGTGTGGTTTGGTGTGGCATTGTGCGGTGTGGTGTGTGTGGTGTGTATGGTGTGGTTGTGCGTGATGAGATGTGTGGGTGCGAGGTGTTTTAAGTTATGGTATGTGATTTATTTCGGCTACTCAACGTGTTCCAGGAGTGCCTCGGTTTCCTCATAGGTAAGTTGTTTTATCCATTCTATTACGCTTTTTACAGTCGTGGTAACTTTTATTATATACATAAACATTTTTGTTAATTTTGTTATAGAGCTGAGTAGAGACATATTATAGACAAATCACACCCAGACACAGAACAAATGATCATGCTCATCACACAAAGATTTGTCCTGGGTGGGAATCGAACCCACGACCGCCGGTTTAGCAGTCAGGGTCACTAACCACTCGACCAACAGGCCAGTCAAGATCGGATTGGTAGACTATATTTACCTAATTTTCGTGGAAGTAAGTAACATAGAGTTGATAATACCTCCTCTAAAATCCCGGAATCTTCTGGGTAAGCTCGCTCCATCGTCGATAGATGACAGAGACAAAGGTCTCTGTCATCTATGACCTAGACTAAAGTCAAGAGCAAACTCATCTCAAATAAAAAATAAACACTAAATCACCAACCATAGACATCAGAAATTCTTCCAGCTCTATAAAAAAGAGGGAAAAGTGTTTATGAAATTCCGTCATAACTTTTAACATCGACAGTGACGTCGCAAAGTAAGGGGTCGACGGGACCCTTCACTTAATTTCATCAAGAAAGGGTTAATGAAATGTCTTTCAGTGATTTTCGACGTGACAATGGAGCTGCGTTATTTTAGGGTTGAATTTCGAGGCGTTATTTCGTTTTAAGATGGAAGAGTATAAGGTTTTTGGTCGTGGTTCTGTGTAAAATAATGAAACTGCACGAACCCCACGACATGGATTTCGGTAAAGTTTTCATTTATAGAAAGAGCAATAATTATACAAGGGAGCTTGGTGTTTATAATTTGCACCCGATAAGTCAAGAAAAAAATTAAAATGATAAGTTTGGATTGAAGTTCGATATGTTTGGGAAATCACATCTTACGCACGGCTTGTAAAGATTTTTTCAGACTTTAGTAGGTACATGTGAGTGAAATATTCCCCAATATTTTCATTTAAAACTTGAAGAAAGTGAATTGAACATGAAGTGAACTGTGAATCTATACAAACAAGCTGAAATGACAGTTCACTTCAATCTTACTCGAGCTCGGTGAGGTATTTACAAAATAGACTGGCTGTCTCAAACTTGAAAATAAATTAAATTTAAACCATTTCCATGCAATCATCAAACGAAATGAAATCAAAGAGACATAAATCGTCATTAACTTTTGGATTCACTGATACAAACGTGATCCTATTGACATCATAAGCCCCCCATTGAATGAATGAATGGGAGCTCCATTCAATTCATTCAATAAAAAAAATATCAGCAAAATCTGAACACAATCTCAAAACGAACGAACATTACACAAAAACGTGCAAATGGAAGGAAATTCTATAATTTTTCCCTTTATTCTTTGACGCTTCAATAGAATTTTAGTAAAAATCGTCGGGTCCCGTTACAGCTTTTTTAAAGGGAAGTAAAATCAAAGTAGGCTATTTTGTTTTACTTAGATTTTTACTAAGAAATTTGCTATGGGTACACTTGGTAGGGCAGTCGTTACCATTGCCATATTGGCCGAGTTTAAAAAAGTATAAATGTCTAGTTTAAGGGTACGTTTCCACTACATATGTGCGAGTAAAATGAGTGGCGCTAGAATGCGTAACGAAGCTGTGAAGCGATGTGAGCGTTTCCATCAGAGATGTGCGAGGAATATGAGTGGCGCGAAGCTGTGAAACGGTGCGCAGATGACCGATGCGAGGATATGTAGCGGACTCTTTTCAGTGTCTCGCTAGCATCCATCCCTAGCACACAGCCCTCGCGCACATCTCTCGCACACATCCCTCGCACAAATCTCTCGCACATCTGTGGTGAAAACGCACCCTGAGTCCTGCCTCATTAAAGCTTTATTTACGTTCGTGCAGGTAGGCACACGACTGGCAGAATAGCAGATATATTATTACAAGGCTCTGAACTCACTCTGTCTTGAGGCTGACGAAAGAGCCGTCTAGGTTGCTATATAATACTAGCTGCGCGGTGTTACCCGCGGTATATTAGTATATATATATATAAAGGAGCCTATGTGTTAACCTAGGGTGTCAGCTTCCTGCATACCAAATTTTATCAAAATTGGTCTAGCCGTTTGCGCGTGAAGAAGTAACAAACATACACACACACTCACAAACTTTCACCTTTATAATATTAGTGTGATAGTGTGGTTATATATAAATGTGATGTGATATATTGGCGTCGGCTTCAAGTTATACTAGTATATTACATAAAGAACCTATCTGACCTCTAGTACCCAGTAACTGAGTAACACGGTACTTTTTGGCAAGACTAGTATCAGTGTTTCTGACGTCTGACAATCCGTAACGACTGCCAATGATCTACAAATGTCATCCGGGACCAACAGCTTAAAGTGCTTTAGTTATTATTTTGCCACTGTCGCTTCTTATATACTGATCGGAAAAAATAAAGATCACATAGACTACAGAATAAAGTAAAAGTGGCAATACACCGGCCATATTAATCGAAGAACCGATGGCTTTTGAGGTAAACACGTTCTTGAGCGGAGACCGCCAATCGGCACACGTAGGGTGATACGCCCTCTGTCTAAGTGGAGTGATGATCATTGCAGAGTGACTGGTAACAGCTGTAGGTATGAGAGCAAGGAGGATCAATCAATTGACATGCGATTGATGGATAGAGCTTCGAGATACTTCGATGAATAATCTTACTTATATTCTCTCTGTCTATTCGCGATAAACTCAAAAACTACCGAACGGATTTGCATGCGGTTCTCAGTGATGGATAGGGTTATTCATGTAGAAGGTTTAGGTGTATAATTCGTCCCGAAATTCTTACGGGAACCGGAAAATAGGGATTTGCACGTACAAAGTCGCGGGCAAAAGATAGTACTATTATAATATGTGAAAGTTTGAATGGATGTTTATTATTCATTCAGGTCAGAATGGCTGAACGAATCTAGATGAAACTTGGTACAGAGATAGATTATAGTCTGGAATAGCAAATACTATTACGGGAGTAAGTTCCTTTGGGATGATTCACAATATTCACGCGAGCGAAGCCGCTGACCCAAACTAGTTCGAGATAATTTCAATCCATCGATACAAACTCGAGTCCCGACATGTATTTCAAATGTATTTAAAAAAACCTTTATCTTTTCCTTTTTTTCTTTTATAATGCGCACAGCAAAGGAGTGGAACTCTCTTCCTGCGTCTGTGTTTCCGAACGCATACAACCCTAATTTCTTCAAAATTAGAGTGAACAGGCTTCTTCTGGGTAAGTTCACTCCATTGTCGACTTTGTCTCTGTCATCTATGACCTAGACTAGAGCAAATCCATTTAAAAAAAAAAGAAAGTTTTTCTGGCTTTTGACGATCCGTAACGATTTTCAAATGACAGCCGGAACCAATTGCTTTCCTAGGCACGGAGGAGCCACGGTCACCCATCCAAGAACCGACCTCAGCAAGCTTCGCTTAACCTCAAATATCAACCCGTGCAACTGTTATTATTTAGCACAAAATTCTCCCTTTTTTTTAAAGATTGGAAATCATCAAACGGCATGGAGTGTCAGACTCTTACTGACTAAAACCCATCCGTGTTCCTCCTATATGCCCTTTGCATTTAAGGGCTGCAGTGACTCTTTCGAACAAATTTGCAACCCTGGCAACGAAATCCTTTCTGGGGTTCCAAAATTACAGACTGAAATTAACACCCCGTTCGCCACATAAGCGCAAAAGTAAATAAGTACAAAAAGTCTTTCAGAATGTTTTCAGTAAAAATGTCAGAAAAGAATTTAATAAAGTTCTACTTAGGGTTAATACGTGTTGCCTATACCGTGCGGTATTAGGGACCCGTAGGTATTTGGAAAAACCTTTTATATTTCGTTTGGTAATGTCGTGCATGAAACATGTGTAGGGTATTCTGGGCTTATGATGGTAAATATAATATCGGGGTGGTTGAAATAAATGTGATTAACGAAATTGCAGCCAATTATTCCGATTTGAGCATTAATAGTACTTTTATTTTAGTTTCTGTTTGGAGCTCGCGGTTAAATAATATCAGCCGTACGGGTTGATCAAGTTTAAGCAACGCTTGCCAAGGTTGGTCTGTGGATGGGTGACCATCTTAACATATCGGGTTTCCTCCGTGCCTTGGAAAGCACGTTAAGCCATTGAAATGACAGCTGGGATGGCTGTCATTTGTAGATCTTTGGCAGTCGTTACAGATTTTCAGAAGCCAGTAAATCTGACTCCAGTCTAGCCTTGAACAACCGTGTTACCCAGTTAATGGGTTGTGGAGGTCTGGTAGGCAGCCGCTCCACGTAAAATACTGGTATTCAGCTGAATCCGGTTTGACTGGAAGCCGACCCCAATATAATTGGGAAAAGGCTAGGCGGATGATGATTTTAGTTCAGTTATAAAATGATTTTTGAATAGTCAGTATTGTATTATGCGCAGGTACGATAAAAATAAAAAACAGAGAATTAGTTCTCCTTTCTTTAATCTTTATTCAATAATTAATTATTTTGAAATACGCAGTACGTTTCTGTTCTTCTTTCTGTATATAATTGTCTTTTAAATGCATTTAGTGTTTACATAAATATATAAAGGCTATTTTTGACGTGACAAAGTCACGTCAGAGTAACAAATCGATGAACGACGGCTGCACGCAAGAAAAAGGTTGACTCATTGTAACGTCACGCTCATTGTAACGTTAAGATCATTTCATCAATGTTTTGTAATGACGTTGTCACGTTAAACTATCGTCCGTAAACCGACTTTACAGGTAACCAATTTTTTTTTATTTTATTTAACACCTACTTTTTCCAACTCACACTTTGGGTACAGTAAATAACAAAAAATTACTCTGCAGAACTTTAAAATTCCATACCAACCCCATCTACATAATTTCATACGTTGAGCAAAATACAGACTTCACCGACCCAACTACGTCCATTGTGTGAACCAAAAACATTTCGCCCCATTTTCCTAATTCAACCTCCCAGCTATGACAGGCAGATCGTTACAGTATTGTACTATTTCAGAATAGGAATATTAAATATGCAAATGTTAAGGACTAACTAGCTTACATTAGGATCTAGAATTTATATTTTATGCCTAGGTCTATCTCAGTTAGCCTTTCAAGTCTATGTCTATATTTGAGTTGAAATAAGCACGATTTTAGGTGTATTTTTTTGGGTATTGTTTAATGTTTGGTCTAGCAGTTTTAATTACGTGAGTAAATGGATTATACATTAATTTTATTTAAATAATCATGTTGGTTTTTCTCAAATGTATATTTGTCATGTTAACAGTTGGGTGGTCTCACAGGACCTTCTCGTAGTCGTCTTCTTTTACATTCATGCTTCACAAAAATTGCAATACATTATGTTTTGGGCACAAAAAATAACTATAACTTTTATTCATATTCGCTGGTGACGATATTATGATGGTTTTTCGAGCCGGATACGGAATAGGCTACCAGGTCTATGAGCAGGTATTCTTTTTTTGTTTTTTAGGATAGTAAATTTAAATGGCAAAATGTCATTGCAGTCAGGAACTTACTTACAGAAAAAACTAGTCCTGAAAACGTTTATTTCAATTAGGCCATTAAACGGCACTTTTGAACGTCATCATTTACAGTTCAGTAAAATAATAATGTTACATTAATAAAGTGACTCTTATGTCCATTCGGAAGGGTAGCTTCTTATGGAGAAGAACGGACAAACTTTTAAAAAAATGCTTTTACAAAGTTTGGTATATAACGAGTATGCTACTTATAGGAACAAAGTATTACCAGCAAAGGTAAACTTATTCATGCTGACTACCCAGTACGATTGAGGCCAGTAATGTTTGGTCGAGAACTACTTTTGAACATTCGACCGTATAAATACTCTTACAAAAAAAAAAAAAATAAGCATGTTATAACGTTCTAACGGATTAAAACTCTTCTCCAAAGATTACTCCGTACGTATTTCCAAATTTCGGGAGCCGTATTCCCGGCAACATTAAACTAATTAATACGTACCATAAAGCCAGCACGCTGGATTTGCGTCTAAAATTATTACCTACAATCACACAGGGAGTTGTTTGTTATACTCATATAAATTATTATATTACGCCGTTTCTTGTACCAGCGCGATGTAGGTTTATTAAATTATAAATACCACCTGGTATGAAAAGGTGTGCTTTGAAACATTGAAGGGTTAATTCAAGGTCTTTTTCCTCTTGTTGTGCAACCAAGTAGGTAACATAAGGCAATCCTACTAATAATAAAAAAAAGGTTGTGACGATGGACGAATGTTTTTTTTACTATTTCAGGAAAAACTAGATATTGCGCATATATGTAAAATATATATAGTCTTCCTGACCGATTTCGGCCATGGCGGCCAATCTCAACCGAGACTAGCCATCGGCGCGGGACATATTATAGTTCACAAGTGTGTGCGCAAATACAGGTACTCACTCTTCCATCACTCTCATATTCCGATGGGACGGCAACCCGACACGACCGAAGAGATCTAACGTGCTTGCCTCAGGCACGAGAATGTCACACCACCAACTTCCAAGCTCCAGGCTGCATAAACCAGGATGCATAAACCGAGATGCATTTTGCTTACCTATAGTTTATACCTGGATTAACACATAGAATCCCTTTATAACCCGAGACTGCGCAACCGTGGAGCCGCGGGTGGACGCTAGTCCTGATATTATCATTTTCTTTTTGAATATCAATAATTGAGATGTCCAAAACGAGCACGTATCGGAAGACATGACGTTGGAAGATTCCTACAAGGTGAAGAACTCCTTACTATAGTTGTGTTTTGTGACCTGCTAAAAGCTGCAGGAATCTGCAGGAAGCGAAACGCACAGAACAGATCGATGTGTCTTGGCGGGGACCTATGACTGGCTTAGGACGTCTTTGTGCCGAGATAACAAAAATTAATATCAAAATCAAAAGTCATTTATTCAAATAAGGCTGAGTGCCAGCACTTTTTGAACGTCAAAGTTCTACATAAAGACAGTCCCCCGAAAACGCCCGTCACCACTTCCTAGTGTTTCAGCTGGGACGACGTGGCGCAACAAACTCCCCAGTAAGATGATGATGAATTGAGACAAGTGGATACTCTACAGCCTTAAATTCGGGGAGGCATAAAGGGTAAACCTAAAGATAACCTTACAAATATAGATTACTTTCATCTTATAACCCCTTACGAACTACATAATAAAAATAATTTTAACCCAAGATACGTAGATTATAGGCCTATAATTTTGAGTAAAATGGTACTTCACATAATTTAAAAGTAAACGATAAAATCTACAAGGTAAATCGTAAATTATGAAATTAATAAACTTCGCTATAAAACGTGGAATAAAGATGAAAGATTAAGAATTTTACTATCTTGAGTTCTGCTACCACCGAATTCATGAAAATATTACCTGCTTTTTGTAAAAACTTCTCGGAAAGTTCCCTATCTTTTCCGAATAGTAGGAAAGCCTATTTAATTTTTTGATCTGAGGACCAATTCTTTTACTAATTTTTAAGCAACATTGACATTCGCGTGTCAGTTGGCAATCTGTCAAAAAATTATAGGAATTGAAGCTTTTTGAGAGAATTGACACTCTGGTATCAAAATCAAGTAATTAATTGTCTCTCATATCATCTCATATCACCTATAACTTCTCGCCAAGAAAGTAGCCTTCAGAATGGTCATGGGGTACTTTTTTTTTTAAATCCGGGTCTCAAATCTAGCTCTTTACCAAAATTCCTCAAAATCGGTAGAGCAATTTAGGCGTAATAGCGAAACAAACAAATTAACTTTCGTATTTACAGTATAAGTTAGGATTAGATCTATATACATAACTCCTCTTCTTATGCGAGGTGCAATAACGGTGCTGAGCGGTACCGTGCAGTCCGGCACGGTCCGGCGGGATACATGGCGGGCGATATCGGTCGAGGCAAGAAAAAGTATGTTTGTATAAGTCACCGGAAAATTGCTAACGCCGTAAGATTGTAGAACATCGCTTGAATTGCAAACTATTTGTTTATATGTACTGGAAATTCCGGTTTTTTCGCGATTGTTTATTTTCTGATTTTTTTCTTTAGTCGTCACTAATGTCACATCATGATATAAAAAAGCATCATAAAATGTTTATCAATTAAATACCTTATTCTACATAGCGTGAACAGAAAATATTAGAAGAAATATCTTGAGAATTATATACTTCCAACTTCAATAAAAAGATACCAAAAATGTCACGGAAATCGTAGAAGATATACAAAAACTTGAAGGCCTTACCGCAGAGTTCTGAAAGATTGAAATCAGTCACGCAATAGCAACGAGGTGGGTTATAGACAATATTTTATTTATGGGACATTACTTATGGTGTGGCAATCTCTTGAATCGGCTGTAAAAGAAGTAGGAAATTGTGAATACCTTGACAATGAAATAAATTCTGCTTTTCTAAGGTTTCCGAATAGTTCGCGGTATTTTGCGGTATCTATGGATAAAAAAACGAGCTAGTCTTACAGTAGTCGCATAGGATGTGTAACATCTGACGTCTCACCTTGGTAAAAAGCAACATTAAAATTAAGAGTACCAACTGACAGCCAACTCGACCACTGTGCACGCTCATTGGTCAAATCGAATAGGGCGCGCTCATTGGTCAAATTAAATAGCGCGCGCTTCCTCGGCTTCCTGTTACACACTTCCGTCCCATTTCAAGAAATCACTCCCACAGATAGCGAGAGGAAAGATGTTACGCATCAATATAAATATCTATACCAAGCCATACTTTAAATCTATTTCGTTACTACTACTAACTGTGTTTGATAGTATGACGTAAAAATCTGTTGTAAAACGGATGGTTCTATCAGTTTTCAAAGCAAAGTTAGTAAAAGGTACTAACAGCTGTCATAATCTTCCTGATTTTTTTCCAAAAATGATTGATTGATTCAATAATGTATTTTTCATACATCACAGTTACCTGGAGATGAACTACTCATTACTGTAGCTCAAATTAACAGACATACTTTCATAAAAATAGCGTTATTGTTGAGATGGATGTGTGGAGTATCGAGAATGGATCAAGTGATTTTTTTTTTTTTTTTTTTGAGTGGCTTCTCGCAGTTCAACCTATAAGGTTGTCGACTGCTTAACCGGGCTTGCCTGTGGTGGCCTTAATATAATATTAAAGCCTCCAGCCAGGGCTTATATAAAACTTACAAACTAAGCGACTACACGCTAAGGGCACCCCCTGTGGGGTACGGGCCTCGGCTTAGGGCGTCGCTGGGGAGAGGACAGCTAGGGACGGGCTGGATCGAACTGGAATTATTATTAAGATGGATCAAGTGAGGAATGAGCTCATTAGAGGTAGCTTAAAAGTGGCGCCAGTAACGGAAAAGTTAAAAAGGAATCGCTTATCTTGGTACGGTCATATGAAGAGGAGAGATGAAATGCACGTAACTAAAAGAGTTATGAATATGAATGTGGATGGATGGTCAGGGAGAGGGAGGCCAAAGAAAAGATGGATGGATTGTGTTAGGAGTGATATGAAAGAAAAGGGAGTTAGTGATAGCGTGACGGCTGACGGGACAGAATGGAAGCAAAAAATGTGTTGCGCCGACCCCAAATAACATGGGATAAGGGCAGGAAGATGATGATGAGTTTTATAGAAACAGCGATCCAGCCCGACCAATTTTTTCTCACCATAATTCTATATACTATTCCCAGATTCCAGAGAGACTCCCTCTTACCATACTAACTGGGGCATTCGTGCTCCGAATATTAAGCATATATCAATTGATATGTAATATGTTTTATTTCTGCGAAACCGATAATTTAATATGGCTACGTGACCTTTTTATGCGTTGTTCGAGAATTCCATGGACTGATTTTTTCCGCAATTGGGTAGCTGATGTGAATTTTATTTGAAGTGTTTTCCGCCCAGTTCTGCGGCTGTTTTATTGATATTGATGTTCAATTGAGAGGGTATTGTTCACATGGGTACAAATAAGGTTTTACGTTTAGTTGTTATTTCCTTGCGCCTACTTTTCTATATTTTTGGAAGTCTGTTCTGAAACTCTTATAGAAAGAAATGTGGAATGTTCAGAAGCGGGTGCGTTTCATAACGTATAAACTCATTTGGTCTAATTTCATTTTATTATCGTTCATAAGATATAATCAACGTGAGATATACCAACTGTTGATATAATTTCTTTACATATAACATTTATTTCTTCTAAAACTTATTTAGTATAACGTGGTTTGATATAACGTTTATGTAATCGAAAATCATTTGGTCTAACGTTTAATATTGTAGCGCGTGTGGTAATCAGTTACTAGTTATGTTTTTATATCTTTTGAGTGTTATGTCAAACGATTTTATATTTAATGTATGTTATGTCAAACGATTTTATATTTAATGTATGTTATGTCAAACGATTTTACATTTAATGTATGTTATACTTATAAAAAATAGTTATTTTAAAATTATATCAATCGTTTATTATATTAACTAATCGTTATATTAAATGATAGTATAGCTTCCGTTGTTATATGTTGTAAATATTAGAGATTTTGTTGTTATATCATCTATTACTTATTCTTCAGAAGCAGTATGGTTTTCTTTTGTCATCAATAATTAAGGATGCATGGTTTATTAATACCTTCAATAATAAGACTTGGTACTCTTTTCACCCCGATAAATGGATAGTGTTATTAATGTGGTCGGTTAGCTAAGTTAAGGTTAGTTAGGTTTGGCTAGCTTATTCATACAGTAATCAATACTCAAGGATGAAGGTATCTCAAGAACTGTAAAAATACGACTGGATATAAAGTTGAGCCTCACTCAACACAGACAAACACAACGCTCATATTTCCTCCGCGCAGTTGGTTAAATAGAAGACGACATTGATGCTCATATTTTTGTAAAAGTTTCCAAGTTCCACCGTCATCTGTTGCTTTGTTGAATTCTGATTGAATAAACAAATAAATGTTGTTTACAGAATACTAATTAGGTTTATTTTACTTTTTGGCGAAGAATTTTCGTCTTGTTTCGAACATTTCTTTGAAAATTTTCCAGTTGGTTTGGTGATTTAAGGGCGGATTTTGAGGAGTCGGAAGAGGTATCTTCTTTTGAGATTAAAACGATACACTACGTTAATTTCAATATTTCAGTTCCATGTGTCAGCACCTATTTAATGAAATCTTATTTTCAATTAATATAGGTCATGAAAGAAAAGAGAGGAAGCGTGAAAATTAACAGAACAGAGTTGAAGAAAGACGTTATGCGCCGACCCCAAGTTACATGGAACAAGTGCGGGAAAATAATGATTAGTAACTACTAAATACATGGGGGAATGTTTTTACTGAGGAATAGAATAGAATAGAATATCCATTTATTTGCTCAGAATGTAGGTATTTACAGTAAGGTGGTTACAATAGTATTAAAGAATCCTTGTACATTCTACCATTTTGGCATGCAAACATTGATGCAGTTCATCATCAAACATTAAAAAGGAAAAAAAGATATATATATATATATATTTTGGTTATACAGGGTGAATTTGTGACTCCGTGTATGTTTTAGCTGTGTTATATTTTATTGGTGACTACCCTACACTTATGAAATATTTATTGTAAGGTATAATTTTTGCCACAACCATTGCTATTGTTACTGTGCGTTGGTTTTAAGTGCAATAATGTTTGAATGCAATTTTTTTAAATTTCTCTTAAGTACTTCTTATGGGAAATAAAGATATCTCAAACCTCAATTTTTAAAGTGTGCGTGGATGTTAAGGAGTGTGTGAATCTATGATGCAGCTTAAATTTTCATCAACATCGGACCCGAGAATCTACAACTGCATCATTAGATTTAAAAAAAAATTGCAGTTAAGTAGGTACTGTTTAGAATGGTAGGTTTACTCAGAAATTAAAAAAAAAGTAATTTCAAATGAAAGCTTTCCTTTAGTTTGCAATGTGGATACTTCCCAGAATTTGATCCCCGGATGGTGTTACAGTAACATGTAACAGGGTGTAGTTTTTTTCAAAATCAACCGGTTCGATTCCTAGGAATACCGATTTTCAAAAATCCAATGACAGTTTTAGTTTTCATCAAAATCGGGTTCGAAACTCCTTTCAGTGTTTTTCGATATTCCTCATAGTTTCGGATTTGGTCATCCACGCGCACTTTAATAAATCGTCATATATAATTTGTACCTACCTAAGAAAAAATTTAGAAACTGTGATGTGGTCTTTAAGCTTAGACGAAGACTAAAGAACCTTACACCAAAAAAAATAAACGTTTTTCCCGTAAAAAATATTACAATAATAAAATGCCGACATATTTTACAAAACTTCCCTTTCGGGTACATTTTTATATCTATAGACGATACATCAACTTGACAGGGGACCCTAGCTGTCACATTTTGATGTCAAAATGGCCGAGGCGGTGCAAAATGGCGGAACTGTCACTCAAACACGCACTCTTTTTGTGTTTTTCTTTAATGAAAATAATGTATCTTTATTTTCCGAATGGAATACCAGGGACCTGTTTATTTTGTTGTTTGGTACAAAATTAATTGTGTGGTATTTGCAAATCTTGATTATTTTTAGGGTTCCGAACATACGTAAGAAACGCAACGCTAACAGGATCACTTGGGTGTATATCTGTCCGTTTGTCACAGCCCGTTTTCTCCGAATCTACTGGACCGATTATGTTGAAATTTCGTACACATATAGAACTTTTGTGACCCAAAGACGCGTAACTACTAAAAATGGGTCACTTTTGGGGGACAAAAAAAAATTAAAATAAAGGTTTTTAAACTGTACCGTGTGATATACAAATTAAAGGGCTTATAGTGAGAGTTTTAATGTTACTTTTTCATAATTTTAAAATAGATATTTTTGAAGTTATGAAATAAGACGAAAAATTACCATTCCCTCTCCCTTATCTCCGAAAGTAGGTACTGAGTCTAAAATTTTGAAAAAAAATGCAGATAATAATTCTTTTACCTATGACTCACACTTGGCCAGTTTTTTGTTGAGAATCATTAATGAGTTGTTTCGTATATTTTCAGGTTAGAGGTTATTGAAAGACGTTTTCAGATGGGTAGGTATTTTGTGCAAATTAATTCAGTTTTTCTTGATTCGCTGAAACGTTTAATGTTCGTGCATTGTTAAAGGTTATGTCAATGCAACAGGGTATTTGTGCTATCTTTGACTTGGTTGGAGTGTGCATTGTAATATAAATTTTAAACATTTTTTTTAACAGTAACTTATTGATATCATAACTTTTTTTAATTATTGACATTATCATATTTAATTCAATAAGTATTGATATTACCCGACATTCCTTAATTGGCAAGAGCCTCCATTATATATTTGTACGCCAAATGGAAACATAGAGAAACTTTAATATGTACAACAATGATTGTAACATCTTGCACACTGTTGTAACCTGTGTTAACAAATTAAGACTATTGATTGATTGATTGATTAAGCTTTAAACATATAGTTCCACCTACGTTGAAATTTAGTTTAGTTAAGTCGTAACGATTAGTTTTCAAAAGCTAAAACTGCTTTGAAATATGCCTTAGGTATATAAAGAAAATGGTTCCCCTTTTTACTCCGCTTGTACTTTTTCTACTCGTTTGTATATAGTATCCATAAGTTTTTTTTTATAAATTAGTAGTCATTAAAATTATAATAGCATTTAGTACATTAAAAAAAAAATGTTTACCTCCATCAGATTTCTAATATTTATACCCAAAGGCAAGCAAGATTCCAATGCCATATTCAATTGAAATCTCTCGCCAGAATCCAGAACATTAGGTTTTATTCCTATGAGTTTCTTTACAATTCCTTCAAGATTGAGTATTATAAATGATAGTAAGTCGTAAATGCCTATTTTTTGCGAACCACACATCGTTAAAATTCGGGAAGCCTATTTATCTCGCAAAAAAGCTCATACTGCTAAACAAAAGAACAATACACATTTTGAGCAATAAATAACAAGCAGAGAATGAACGGAAAAGAATGAATGAACTAAAGCACAGTGACATCACAAGTCCAGAATGCTGACGATGCTTAGTGAATGAAATATACTTATAAAGAGAGCTTATGTCAGCCTTTGGTCTTTCGAACCAAGTCGCTTGCTATCGCATTTCGTTTTCCGTATATTTCGGTATTTTTTTCCTTATCCAAGATTTTGATACAGAGTTACACTAGTCCGAAGACTTGGTCTTAACATTTGACCACCTCAGATATTAACCTGTAGCGGCATCAATGCCGCCACATGAAAAACAAAGAAAAGAACTTTGTACGGCAACAAAAAGAACCGCAGCGCCATCTATCCTGTCAGCGATGAACTACCAACGAAATCCTGCATCGCACAACAAGTTCTCCGTGCAATTCGAACAATATACAACAGTCCGAATATCAACAATCGGGCAGTTGCCCACTAGACAAAACAAACGCCTGGTCGGAGGATCCTCCCATTTTCAGTGAAGGTATGAGGGACTTTACTCTCTATTCCACAAACCTACAGTTCTCTTATGATTCAATCTCTTTAGTATTATGTAATTTTATGAAATTTCAACAAGTTACCATTATTTGTTGTAACTAGTTACTGATTTAAAAGCGTGTCCACGGAGTTCCTTGCACGTTCTTCTCCATGGAGATCAACGCACTGGAACGTGCAGGTAGAAGCTAGTTCTCTTTGGCTTTGTTGCCAATAGTAATTATTGAGCGTCACTGCTGAGCAAGAGGTCCTAGGTTCAATTTCAAGTTCGGAAAATGTTTATTGGGGTTTTTCTATCTGGAATTTCATTTCGTTCACTGCATTCGTGCCCGACAGTAGGCTAGCCCCCTTTGGCTTACTGTTTTTATAATATGATTAAACATAACTGGTGAAAAGTGATAGGCCGTCCTCTGCTAATTTTTATTTTGTTTTGCGAAAATTAACTATCATCTGTAGTTCAAACGTCATGTTTCAGCTACTGTTGGTAGCTTATTTGGCAGTTGGTAAGATATGTTATTGAAACCGGCCGTAAGTTCACTGGTTTAGTAATATGTAGATATTTAACACTAGTTGCTGCCCGCGGCTCCGCCCGCGTGATTGTCGAAAATTATCCCAAGGGAACATATTTCCGGGATAAAAAGTATCCTATGTGTTATTCCAGACTATAATCTACCACTGTGCCGAATTTCATCAAAATCCATTCAGTAGTTTTTGCGTGAAAGAGTAACAAACATCCATCCATCCTTACAAACTTTCGCGTTTATAATATTAATAGGATATCCACTCAAAATTACGCACAGTCAAAGGACCACAAAGTTTTACAGGCACTTCCGAATAATTATAATGTTCCATTTTAAAACCTCCATGACTTCGGTGTGACATGAGGTGTGATTAAAACCCCCCCTCAGTTCCGTAGCGTCACGTCTCGGCAATTAAACAGCGTTGGATTCGCTTCGGAGTTATCTTACACGTTTCTGTTCGAGGTATCACTTGATGCTGGCTTTAAGTCTTTCCAAAAATGGGAATAAATTAATAATATAATATAATAATAATAATATCTTGGGACAACTCACACACGGTCATCCGATCCCAAACTAGGCAGAGCCTGCGCTATGGCAACCAGACAACTGTTAAACATATTTATAAATTTCTAAATACAAACATATTATAGACAAATTACATCCAGACACAGAACAAATGATCATGCTCATCAGACAAAGATTTGTCCCGGGTGGGAATCGAACCCACGACCTCCGGTTTAGCAGTCAGGGTCACTAACCACTTGACCAACAGGCCAGTCAACCGTTGTCACTGTGCATAATAGTTTTTATTTACAGTTTTTTTTAAGTGAAAACTTCTTTAGGCGCGTTGAGCACTTTTTGGGTGAACAAAAATCATGGAACTCGCGTCATCGTCACCGAACGCTTTAGCTTTCGCTTAGTTTTCACTTCTATCGGCAGTCCCCAAAGACTGCCCCGCATGTTTTTTTTTTTAATATTAATAACGCTTTTTACTTTTTACAGTTTTCATTTTTTTATATACTTTATAAAAGTATACTAGGACCGTGATCAGGGCAGCGAGTGTCCACTGCGATACCTACTAGAAGGACAGGTCCGGTTTATGTAGCGGCATTTGAAGAGTCATTTGTTCCACAGTGGACAGTTTTTCAACTAAAACGTGAGCAACTAGTTATGACAATATCCCATAAAATACTTTGTCAAGTTACCTTCTTGCAAAATCATAGCAAAAGTCATTTATTAAAATTAGGATGAGAGCCAGCACTTTTAAACGTTCACATAATGACAGTCCCCCAAAACGGCCGCCCGTCACCACTTCCTATTATTTTAGCTGGATAAAAAAAGTAGCGCAACAGTCTCCCAGCAACACATCTGTCTCTTGAGTTAGAAAAACTGAAATATATACAATAGTATGCAAAGTAATTAAAAGTACAATTAATGATTATTTCCCATCATCTTACTTCTTACGACAAACATCCTCTAAAAATATTCAGAATACTTTTCCCTAACTGTGTAAGGTGAGATTAAGCCTGCCTCCGTTCCGCGCGAGTCACGTTCTAACAATTAAACATGGCAGGCTTTCCCTGAGTTATCGCGACGTATCCTACTGGTTACATCCACGCTGTATAATTTTCAGACGAAGAGTTTCGTGTTATTTTTCATACGCATCTTGAATGTGTGGAATGGGGGGTGTGGAGATACATTTATAAAGGTGTATCTCTTGTTTACTGAACTTCAGCGAACTGTATATGATGTACTAGCTGTCGCCCGCGGCTTCACTCGCGTTAAATTAGTACTTCGTCAAAATAATTTATGAATGTATTTATAGCCCATGTGTTATTCTCATCTATAAGCTTCAGCACAATCCATCCGTAGGTTTTGCGTGAAGACATAACAAACAAACATTCATGCATCCACAAGCTCTCCACTCAAACTTTCGCGTTCATAAAATAGTAGTAGGATAGTTATTTATTTAATAGTAGGAGAACCAACAGTTGTTGCGGAATTTGTTCGGAAGAGTCACCGCGGCCCTGGAACGCAAAGGGCTTTAGAAGGAACACGGATGGGTTTTAGTCAGTAAGAGTCTGACATGCCCTTCCGCTCCACCCAGAGCGGAATAAGTCATTTGATGATTTCCCATCCTTAAAAAAAAGGGTAAAAACAGAAAAAGTAGTAGAAAACTTCGGATCACTAAAGCAACCACGATAAAAAAGAATAAATATATCACTAAGGTACAATACGCTATGCACTTTTAAAAAAGTCAGCGTATCTTTTTATATCTGTTCAAAATCATTATTTGTATGTACTACCAGTAAAAATAATATTTTGAACTCACGCACACATATTTAAATACTCGTTTCTGTAGGAATTTCGGAATATCTTCTCTTAGTACTCCCCTATTTCAGCTTTCTGCGACCAGTAAGTTTCGGCTGTGCGTTGTCTGTCAGTCACTCAGTAACTGTACAGTTTTATATACTGATTTAACAGGAACCAGTAAACACTTAATCTGCGTTTTCTGGGTGGTCTATCACTATGTGTATGTGCGTATTATGTGCAGGTATACGTATATAATTTAATTGTAAGCTCTTCTTAATGCTCGGAATTGATAACATCTCGATAATCCGCTTCCACTCCGACCAAACGCAGCTATGTACCAATATTTTACATTGAACGACTGTCTATCTGATCTCCACCACCCAGTAACTGGCCAATACGACATGTCTTGGCAAGAGTGCTGTGAAATATCTTGGGTTCTGTCTACCAGTCACGTCTGTCAAAGATCCACAAATGACAGTTGGGACCAATAGCCTCACGTGTTTACCGAGGCGGTATCTCAGTATGTTACCCATCCATAGACTGACCTCGGCAAACGTTGCTTAAGCTTAACCATCGACCCGTGTGCTGTTATTATTTGGCTACGAGCTCGTGATCGATAAAAACTTTTAAAATTAAAATTCCGGTCATTCGTATATTAATTTAGTCTATATCAGTCGTATCCCAAATGTAACGTAACAATTAGTTCTCAACATATAATAGAGAACGCACGCGTAAATTAAAACTGTCAGCATCCCGCAGAATACATACGTGCCATACGTAGGTACATACGCATGTGAGAGACGATGTGGGGCCACGAGAGCAGCGCGACAACCGTTTATTTAATTGACTAGCTCTTGCCCGCAACTTCGTGCGCGCATTCCCGTATCATATACATTTTGCTGAACTGGACCCATTTGGTGCAGTCGCGGGGCACACGATGTTATTGTAATTAAGTTTCCTTTTATATGTACCAACATTGTGTGTGCCAAATAAACTAGTTTTCTTTCTTTCTACATACATACAAAAATAATTTTACAAATCCGACAGGTAGTTCGAGAGATTGGTGCTTGCATACAAACAAACAAACACTCTCAGCTTTATTATATTATATTATAGATTACTAGCCCCTGCTAGCGGCTTCGCCCGCGTGAGTGTCGGGAATTATTTGGGCCAATATTGGTACCAAGTTTCAAAAAGTTTGGACCCAGGAATAAGAATCCTCTTTACAAACTTTAACACCCCGTATAGCGTCTTTTGGGGGTAGTTGTGTTAAGATAATAATGACCACCTTTATTATTCACCTAGGCCAGTATTCGTACAAAGTCTCAAGCATTTTGCCCAAGTAATAAGATTTTTCATACAAACTTCCACCCCCTTTTTTAACCCTTTGGGGGTGAATTTTCAAAAATCTTTTCTTATCGGATGCCTACACCATTTAGAAGGAATATTTTCTTCAAATTTCAAGTTCCTACGACCCGCGGTTTAGCCTGTGCGTTGATTCATCAGTCAGGACAAAACATTAATATACATATATAGATTTAAAAAAGATGCCTGTGGCTTGCTATTTTTTTTAGGATGTGAAATTTTCAAATGACTTCTTTTGTTCTGGGTGGAGCGGGAGGGCGTGTCAGACTCTTACTGACTAAACCCATCCGTGTTTCTTCTAAAGTCCTTTGCATTCCAGGGCCACGGTGACTATTTCGAACAAATTCCGCAACCCTGGCAGGCTTTGGCCCTAGCGGGCCCCGTCTTCTATGCTGACAACACAACGCGCCATCGACCCGGGCCTGGTGGTGATCGGACAGCGAGCCACCTAACGCTCGCCGTCTGAAGACCCGCGCCTACGGTGGCCGGAGATCGCCCTGCGATTCTCGACGTACGACCGGGGCGTCTTCTCCTGTAGCGGCGGTTGGGGCAAAGGCCTTGTCGCCTGCGGCTTGCTGGCAGAAGCCGGTATTTTTCCAATTTTCTAGCCTACGTGAAATTCGTAAATTATCACAAGGAAACATACTCCCGGGATAAAAATATCCCATTTCCTAATCCAGGACATAGTATAAACCCTTATGTCATGTTTTATGCAAAAACGGTGAGTCGTAATAAAGTAACAAACAGACTAGACCTTGTTTCTTTCTTATTTCTAACATTAGAAGGGATTTTACACTAAATTATTGTGTTATTACAACAAATAGAAAATTACTCCAGAGTTTGTTGAAGGGTAAGAGAAATGTGTTTAAAAACACATAGACGCTCTATGTGTTTTTTTTTGCCCATTTTAACAAACACTAAATTGCATCTAAATTAGTGTCTAAACAAAAGTGTACAGTTGGAATTTTAATGCTTGGCTCAGTTACGAGTTTGGAAATCCAAACGTCTATTGATAATAAGACGTTCATTGGACCCCACAACAAGGGAATCCTAGTATGGGGGCCAAAGATATATTGTTTTCTTTAATGTCTTAATCTTTTGATGTAATATGTTTGAATGAATAAAGATTATAATTATTATTTAAATGTTTCCTTGAGTAAGTGAAAACGAGAATTAATTAATGGAAATAAGAAGTAAAGAAAGAAAGAAAATATTTAATTGCCAAATAACAGATTTGCTTCGTCATAAATGATAAACTTATTAGCTATATTTATTTATTTATTTATTTATTTAAACTTTATGTACAATAGTGGTATATGGGCGGACTTAATGCATCAAGGCATTCTCTACCAGTCAACCTTTGGGTTATAAAGACTATACTGTGGTAGGTGTACAATAAATAAAATTAAGATACAAAATTGAATTTTAAAATTTCGGAAAGAATATACAGATAATATATATAATATTAATAAAATATATATATATGCTAAAATAATAAACTAATAAATATGATATATAATAATTATACCGATTAAGAGAATTCATAGTAATCATGACGAAGAACGACTAAGAATGACAAGCTTTTAAGTAGTGTTTACGGATTTTACGCTTAAAGGAAAATTTTATATAGGTATTTTATATTATAATAATGCCTGTAAATGTGCGTTGTGAGCCCTAAGCAATATTCTTAGTTTGACAGAAGTCAGCATTTACAAAGACATCGTTGTTAAAGTTTTAGCGGTTCTTTTTGGAGAGTTTTCGGTAAATTGTCCGGAAGCGTAACAAGCGACGAATTAAATATAACTTTGAAAAAGTTTTAATTTTTTTTTTGTCGTTCCTGTTTCGCTTTCGGCAAGCGGAAAATGTATTTCAATTATAATTTTTACGATGTGTAAGATCGTGGCTTTAAAAAAGGAACAATCATCAAAATTGTGTACTAAAAATTTAAACTTTGTTCACGTAATAAAAATATTGCGAACAAAATAATCTGTAAAAAAAACACGAAGGCGTAAAAAGAAAATTTGAAAGATGGAAAAAAAATTAGATAAAATGAAATAAAAATGTAATTTTTTCTTGCAAATTTTAACTAGATGAGGCTGGTGTTTCCTACCTTACCCTGAGAATAAATAACAAAACAAACTCAGAGGTCAAAGTCTCTTTTAAACTCCATACAACCCTAATCTCTTCAAAATTAGAGTGAACAGGCTTCTTCTTGGTAAGCTCGCTCAATCTTCGACTTTGTCTCTGTCATCTATGACCTAAACTAGAGTCAAGAGCAAACCCATATTAAATTAAAAAAAAATACAATCCGTAACCATTAACTAAGTGCATATAGAGTCATTAAAATAATTTCATTATGTGTACAGCTAAGGAGTCGAATTCCCTGCTGAAGTCTGCATTTCCTAATACCGACAACCTGAAGGTTTTTAACTGAAAAGTGAATAGGTTACTTCTAGGCAGGCGTGCTCCATCGTCGACCACATCACTTTTAGGGTTCCGTACCCAAAGGCCAACGGAATCCTATTACTAAGCCTCTGCTGTCTTTCCGTCCGTCCGTCTATCTGTCAGCGAGTTGTATATGAACCGTAATAGGTAGACAGTTTAAATTTTCACAGAGTGTGTATTTCTGTTGCCGCTATGACAACCACTAATCAAAATATTTTTTACAGAAGTGTGGTACGGAACCTTTCATACGCGATTCCGACTCGCACTTGGCCAGTTTATTTTATTTTATTTGTGCATCAAAGTCAAAGTCAAAGTCAAAACGTTTATTTCAATTAGGCCATTAAACGGCACTTTTGAACGTCATCATTTACAGTTCAGTAAAATAATAATATAACATTAATAAAGTGACTCTACTGTCCATTTGGAAAGGTAGATTCTTATGGAGAAGAACGGAAAAGAAACTCCATAGTTACTCTTTTCAAATAATGATTTTATAAAACTTGGTATACAAAAATGCATGTACCCAGACTGTCATCAAATTAATGTTTTTTATTTCTTTCTTTTATATAATCCGTAATCATTAACTACGCGGTCCGCCGCTCTCGAGGCCCACACCTCCACAGTGGGTCGGCGTTCGCGGAATGCAATAAGACCGCCGGGTTACGTCGACGTCGCCTGAAAAACTCGAGTCTGACTCTCATACTATTGTAATGCCGTTTATATAACCGCCTTGTTTTCGCTTTACATGAATTTACAGCTACAATACGTATTTCTATTTGGTTTGGACTGTTAGAAATGTGGTTGATTAAGTGTGATAGTTTGTTTGGAAATTTATATTAATTTTTTTCAAGTAATTTTTTTTTTTCATCATCTCGAATTTTTTTATCTATCTATCGCATGTCGCATTTCAGCCGGCCGCGGAGTGGGGATAAAGTGAAAGGCGCTCGGCAGAGCAATGGCGCTCATATCTCGCATCGGCTGACCGTGTAGCATTTACGTTACATTCTCACCTCTCACGCAAGTACACCGCGGTATTTGTGTGTTTTGATCAGTGTATTAATGCATTTTCCAATTATTATGTTAAGATTAAGAACGCAATTTTGACACTCTAAATCGAATAATTTTCCGAAAATTTTCAGTTAAATGCTTAAAAAGTTTCACTTGCTTCGTGGTTTCATAAAACCACACAATGTTTCTTTTATTACTTTTTACTTGCGACTGGAGGAGATCATGGGTAAATATTTATATTTATAACAGCATCAAAGTTTTAATTTTAAGGGTAAGCAATACTTACAGAGATCGGTCCGTAGATAGGTGACCATCCGCAACATACCAAGACTCCTCCGTGCCTCGCAAAGCACGTTAAGCCGTTGGTCCCGGCTGTCATTTGTAGATCTTTGACAGTAGTGATGGGTACTCAAAAAAATCTGACACCAGTTTTGACAAGGTGTATTGTGTTACCCAGTTCCTGGGTTGTTGAGATCAGATAGAAAGCCACTCGGTGATTTCTAGGGACGATACTATACTATTTCTATTTTCGTAACTCAAAAGGTAAAAAAAGGAACACTTATAAGACCACTCTCTTGTCCGTTTGTCTGTTTGTGTGTCACCACCGATTTTCTCAGGAACAGGTAAACCTAGCAAGTTGAATATTATACCGGATACTGAGGTCTCGGTATAGTCTCTATTAGGTGTATAAAATCAAGGTCCTGAATCAACACGTTAAAAAGATATGGGCAAATTTAGATTTTCGCAAAAACTTGTAAGTACAGAAATTTAGTTAATTTTCAACTTTTTTATTTTTCTGAATTTTGTCTTTACTTGTGCTTGAGATCTTGAAGTTGAAAATACAAGGGTGTTTCGATACATATATAGTTGACGCCTGCAACCAATGAAATAATACCAATTTTATTATGGCTATATAATGGGTAGGTACGGAACCCTCGGCGCACGAGTTTGACTCGCACTTGACTGGTTTTTTGCCTTTGCGTTCAAAAAGTTAAGACTTAACAATATATGACCAATATCGAAAACAAAAGGTATTACTTTGATAAATTGCAAATTAAACACTAAACACTTTGATTTTTCCCTCAATCAAATCAGTTTCCACTACAGCCTCCCCCCTACCACGCTAAACAACATAAATTATTCGCAAACGAAGCATACATTTGCCAAACAATAAATTTCACTAATGTGGTATGAAAAACAACAACATTTTCAATGTAATAAATAATTCTGCAGTCCATCGCTGGCAATGTTAAATGATGCGCGAAGCTTTGTGCACTAACGCAGCAATGGATAATTGACTGTGAAAACGGTTAATGTATAATGTGCTGAATATTTTGATGGTTATTTTTGGGTTGTAATTTAATTTTGCTACATTTTATGTGTTTTAAATCCGACTCGCGATATATTGTGTCGTTATATGTTTTTTGTTTGGTGCAAAATTGTAACTCAACTGATACAGAAAGAAACACTTAGATATCTTGAGTTAAAATAAGGTATCTTTTAGGCAAGACTACCCATAAAGTAATGTGTTTATTTCTCACTTTTAAATCCATCCATAAGCTGCCTTTTAAAGACGTATTTTAGTGACAAAGCTACCCATTAAAACACCCTATGTAATGTTTTCTTTCTTCTATATTTTCTGTTTCTTATACAGGGTGGAGACGACGATACGACAATAAATCAAAATACTGACATTACTAGTTCATATGAATGTTGTCTTTTATCACAAATTTGATATCACTAACTGCAACAGACCGCTTGGAATATTCCGTCAGAACAGTAGTCACTATCCTTGACTAGTTTGAGTTTTTTTTGACGTTTTAAGCAAATTGAAAGTTTATTTTAAATATCGGTAACACGATTTACGTACAATAGTTTCAAAAAAATCGTAAATAGTCGTATATCGATGTCTCCACATTGTATCATCATCTGCCTAGCTCTTTCTCAATTATATTGGGGTCGCCTTCCAGTCAAACCGGATTCAGCTGAATACCAGTATTTTACGTGGAGCGGCTGCCTACCAGACCTCCACAACCCATTAACTGGGTAACACGGTACTCCTTGGTAAGACTGGTGTCAGATTATCTGGCTTCTGACTATCCGTAACGACTGCCAAAGATCTACAAATGACAGCCGGGACCAACGGCTTAACGTGCTTTCCGAGGCACAGAGGTGTCTCGGTTGTTAAGATGGTCACCCATCCACAGACCAACCTCGGCAAGCGTTGCTTAACCTTAAAAATCGACCTGTGCGGCTGTTATAATTGTATACGGTGTACATAATGAGGAGTATTAAATTATAGTCAAAATCTATCGGAATATTGTGGGATATAGTATATGTTATCCCTCCCTGGTTATACTACATAGAATATTATTTAATCCCCAAGATCGGCAATATATTTTTGAATAAAAATAAAACCTGAATTTCTGTCCAATAATCTTAAAAAGATACAAAGATCGTCTGCCAAAACAGTAAAAATTCTACATAAGTATTACATAAAATGAAACGATTCTGAATCATTTAATATTCAAACTTTACTATAATAACGTTATCCGAATCAATTTTTATTTAATAATCCGAAACAGCTTTTAAATGGAACCATTTCATATAATTAAAACCTTAATATTTCTATAAGTTTCTTGAAGAGTTTCTATTTCGACCACATCTTTGAAAGGACGGTAGTTTTGAATAATTTAAAACGATCCGGATTTTAGAGGATGACTGTGAAAGTAGGTGGGGGTAGTTTCCACCCCGTCTCCCAACACTTTTAGCAGGGTCGATATTTTTTCAAATGCTTTGTTCGGCGGTTAAGAATCGTTTAGTTGAAGAAAGGATATTTTTAAGTGTTTAAATGCTTTCTATTTGGACTGAGATGTCAGTGATTTACAGTTACTAATATGGATCAAGCAAAACTGGTTTAAAAGGCAGAAAAAAGTATTATGTTTCCACAGAACTAACATGCGTACAAATAACAAACCATTATTAAAATTCCTTAACTACTATATTAGTAGAACATAAATTAAGTATTTGACTGGTAAACAAAAGAAAGAAAAAAGGAAGGAACAAAACCTATTTAGATGCATGTCGTGCAACAAGGCTCACTCAGCATAATGCTGTGCCCTGGATGAACCCTTAGCACGACGCTGATTTTCAGTGGAACAAAAACCAAAATTCTACGTCTGTACGGATGTTTAACGCAAGAGCTATCGATGGCAGTTGTTTCCTTCAAACAAGATGCAAAGTTAGTTGCCATTTGTCGAGTTTATTGAGTCGAGACCAAATGTTGAGTCACACATACTAAACTAGTCCACTAAAATGGCATCTACGAATAGCTAAAACTTTTTCCTTTCTTTCTAGCTATGCATAAATACACATCTGGCATATTTTGGACATTCAGCCCCACTACCATTAAACATTGACAGTCAATTTGTACCACAACATGTGGCATGGTCTTATTTAGAATTATTAGTATATTATTTAGTACTGTGTGTATTTTATATTATTATGTCTATATTGTTTATGATGTTTGTACACTGACCGCCCTAAATCTAACTTCTTTCGTTCAGTCCATCCAAAGGTTGTCTGTAAGAGATTGCCCTGTGCGATAAGACCGCCCATTGTACACTTGTTTTTTTTTAACGTTTTTACTATGTTTGTAATGAGTTGTACAATAAAGTATATAATAAATAAATAATAAATATAGTACTCAGCTGTATCTGGTTAGATAGATCTTAACGAAATCCCAGAAAAGGGTAGCCTAAAATGACATGGAATGGATAAAGTTTAAACCCTCAGGACCTCTCGCGTCCAGCCCTGGTTAAATCCATGGTACGGAACGTGGAGGCTTGGGAAGTGGTCACCTCCTTCTGCGAAGCAGTAATGCTAGCGAAGGAGAAGACGCCCCGGACGTCGGGAGTCTCGCGGGTCTGCGGACGGCGAGCCTTGGGTAACTCGCGGTCCGATCACCACCAGGCCCAGGTCGATGGCGCGTTGTGTTCCACGCGCACCTTAAAGAGATGTCAGCATAGGAGACGGGGCCCGCTAGGGCCAGAGCCTGCCAGGGTTGCGGAATTTGATCGGAACGCAAAAGGCTTGAGAAGGAACACGGATGGGTTTTATTCAGTAAGTCTCTGACACGCCTTTCTGCTCCACCCAGAACGGAAGAAGTCATTTAATGATTTCCCATCCTTTAAAAAAATAAACTGGCATGGTCTTGTCCAGACAAGACAATGCCAGATTTTCTGCCTTCTCTAATCAGTGTAGTAGTAGTAATATGGCACACTTGCTTCTCCAATCTACTTTTGACATTGGCAGAATAGTCGTCATCGGCTTTGATTGCCATACATTAAAAATAGAATAAAATAGACTATCTGTAACGAAAATATATCAAATGGTCAAAGATCTATAAATGAAAGCCGGGACCAAACGCCTTAACGTGCTATCCGAGACAGAGGAGTTTCGATATATAATGTATGATCAGTATATCCACGTACTTGGTCCATATTTTGTTAATGTCATCTGCAATCCAAGTACAACAAAACCAGCTACACAACTCTTATATCCAAGTAAAATCAGTCTGAAGAACCGCACCCCTCTCATTTCCTCCCAACGAATTAGAACGAGACAGAGAACTCGTTTAGCTCACCCTCCCATGACATACCGCAAACCAGGTGTATAGGGTCAGAGTGACCGCAAACTAGGTACTTAGTGCATACAGATATACCTGTGCAGGTACAGTTATACCGGTGTAGGTACAGCAGTGCGATTCTGTAAATCTCTCACAGTTAGCTTAGGTGAATTGAACATGAAGTGACTTTTATTTCACTTCTCTTAAGTTTTTATAGTGAGATTATAACAATAATTGCACTGCCCCAAATAAGTAATGTTTTAAAATTGCTGTTAAATCATATTCTTCTTTTAACTTTTGTGTATTCCAGTCCATTCAAAGGTTTTGATAAATATCGCTATGAACTATACGACTGCCATTGTAAATGAGATTTGTTGAAAATTTGGTGAACATTAAAGCTCCGTCTGACTGCACAATTTCACTTTTTAGGGTTTCGTACGTCCGAATAAAAAACGGAGAGCTTATTCTAAGTATAAAGCAATGCGACCTTGTACTTAAGGAACTAAGAAATTCAAACAAAATGATAACACGTAGAACCAAACATAATTATCACAAATGCAATGATTCGTAGCCAACTCGTGAATTGCTACGACTCCGTAGCAACCGTAGCTACCATGCTGCTACGCCGTAGCAAGTGGTTAGTCTTTAGAATGGCTACGACGAGTCCGAACGGTTTCATTGCATTTTTAACCGACTTCCAAAAAAGGAGGAGGTTCTCAAAAACAAATACCCACCGTATTTGTTTTTTTTCCCTCCTATGTTTTATGTGTTAAGAATTCATTGGCAGATTTTTATGTTTCTTACTATCCGTATAGACAATCAAAGATGTTTCAAATATCAGCCTAGACCAACGGTTAAACTTGCTTTCCAAGGCACGGAGGCTCTCTGTATGTAATCGAAAATGACCTATCCAAGGATCGACCTCGGCGGTGCTTAAACTTGAAGAACGACTATGCGGCTATTATTATTTAACCACGAGATACTTTTCAATCAATCAATCATTTATTTTGTTAAACATAGGTATGGTTATAAATATTATATTGGTTAAAATATATGCACTATGATTTGTCAATATATGGCGTACAAAATAAACATAAACCGAGTGGTTAGTGACCCTGACTGCTAAACCCGAGGTCGTGGGTTCGATTCCCACCCAGGACAAATCTTTGTGTGATGAGCATGATCATTTGTTCTGTGTCTGGGCGTAATTTGTCTATAATATGTATGTATTTAGAAATATCTAAGTATGTTTATCAGTTGTCTGGTTGCCATAGCACAGGCCCTGCCTAGTTTGGGATCGGGTGACCGTGTGTGAGTTGTCCTAAAATATTAAGATATTATATTATATTATAAACAAGCAATTACAATTACAATTCAGGTGGCATGCCAAAAGATTACAAAAAAAAACCGGTCATATGTGAGTCGGACTCTCACACGAAGAAAAGCAACTTCTATGAGAGCCCCCTTTAATTTTTAAGTTAATTACATTTTTACTATTTTTTGCTACAGCGGCAATAGAAATTCATCATCTGTCATAGTTTCAACTGTCTAGCTATCGCGGTTCATCAGATACAGCCTGGTGACAGACAGACAGACGGTCAGTGGATGAGAGTGATCAATAAATAAAACTTAACCTCTTAAAACTATGAAAACCTTAAAAAAAATATCTTGTCATTAAATCTTTTATGTCCCAAGCCTGTCGAGATCTTACTTGTCCTCCTTGTTTTTAAATGTATCAGTTAGGTAAACAGGTAATTATAATTCCAGATAAATAAACACATTCATACTTGATCAATAAATAAAACTTAACCTCTTAAACTATGAAAACCTTAAAAAAAATATCTTGTCATTAAATCTTTTATGTCCCAAGCCTGTCGAGATCTAACTTGTCCTCCTTGTTTTTAAATGTATCAGTTAGGTAAACAGGTAATTACAATTCCAGATAAATAAACACATTCATACTTGATCAATAAATAAAACTTAACCTCTTAAACTATGAAAACCTTAAAAAAAATATCTTGTCATTAAATCTTTTATGTCCCAAGCCTGTCGAGATCTTACTTGTCCCCCAAAACAAGTGGGACAAGTAAGATCTAAGTTTTAAGGGTGGGAAATCATCAAATTACTTCTTCCGCTCTGGGTGGAGCGGAAGGGCGTGTCGGACTCTTACTGACTAAACTGTTTCTATTTCTGGTGACTATTTCGAACAAATTCTGCAACACCCCCCACACTTCACCCCAATAATTGTCGAACAATACCGACATAATACACAACACATAATCCTTTGAGCAGTGTTAAATGCAACCAATATCCATTGCAAATCTAAACGCCTCCATACTATCGAATTCTGAGCCTTGTTAGCACTTCCCAAGACATATTACACTGCCAATTGAATCTGTATCTTGATCAAACGAAAATAAGGTAGGTATTTGGTTCTAGTGTGTCTTGTGTCCAAGCCATTGACACACTGCCATTTGAATCTTAACTTTAACTCGTAACGTGAGGGTTGGTATTTGGTTGTTATGTGTCTTGTGTAAACTGATTGAGTAGTAGATGATGACTTACGGACAAACAGCTTGATTGTATATATAGACATGAATATATTAGCTTTGTTAGTGGGTTGGTCTGTGTGTGCTATAACAACAGACCATATGAGCCTAGGAGCAAAGGAGCTTTAGAAACATTACAAATTTTATTGTATATCTAGCTTTTGCCCGCGACTTCGTTCGCGTGGAATAGATACTTGTGGCACACATTTTTATTTTAAGATAATGAAGTTAAGTAAAGTTTGAGTAAATGCTACTGAACAGAGAAAGAATAGATAGATATAGATAGTTTAACAAAGGTTCGACGTGATTCTTTAAATTGGCATAACTTTTTTATTTATGTACCTATTGACATGAAACAACAATAAATGTTAAGTAAGGTTACCACAATGTATTAGTGAAAGCCACATCTAAATCGGATAAGCCGTTTCTGAGATAAGCGTGCACAAACGCACAGACAAACATATAAACAGACAAAAATTCCAACAATTATTGTTTTGGGTGCTATTTGCGTTGATAAAGATCCCAATAATATTTTTCTCATATATCTTCCATGTACAGACAGCGATTCGTTACATTTTTACTATATGTTTGTATAGATAGAAAAAGGATCTGGAGCTAAATTTCGCAATACGCTCGATCGCATGTATTTTCATTTTATAATTTCATTGCGTGTTTTATGTTGTCGAGCGTGTCAGTTAGGAAAAAAATAAATGAGTTGAAAAAAACAAACCGACGTCAATTAACGACTAAACAGTTAAGAAATATCACTTTGAAAGCTATCTGATACAGTTAGTGGTATTTATTTTATCCGATGCCTCCGACTGCATCAGAATACTTGAAAAGCGTTTTTTACTTGTTTTGTGTTAAATTTTGATATTTTTTCTTTACGCTACAGAATATCACCCTTAAATATTTCCACGGACTCTAGAACACCCTGTATAATACAAATATAATAAGAAGGATATCCTACGATACGATATAAGATGTTAACATGCACAAAGTATTTCCTACATCAAAGTCGAAGTCAATTCATTTATTTCAACTAGACCATCAAAAGGCACTTTTGAATGTCAAATTTACAGTTTGAAAATAAAATGTTATAGTGACTCTAGTTGTCCATTCGCAAAAAGTAGATTCTTATGGAGAAGAACGGACAAGAAACTCCATCTCACTTTTCAAATATAACTCTGTTGGTCGGTATAAGTCGGTTGTACTTTAAAGTGAAGGCACGTGAGTACATTCGCAAGAAGTTGGTAGAATCATCACAGCGTTAATTCGTTGGATTCGTTTTTTTCTTAATATTTTTGTTTATCTATGTATTTATAAATGTTATTTTATTTTACTTGTATCTGTTTTCTTTAAGTTGCACCTGCCATGTTGTCCCTGCACCACTCTAAGGTCGACTGGTAGATAATGCCTAAAGCATTAAGTCCGCCTTTGTACCGTGTTTTTACTAGTGCATAAAGTTTTAATAAATAAATAAATAAACTTTATCAATATTTTGTGTGCATACACGAATCAATTGATTATATTATGTGATTACAATGCACCCAAAATAACTCTAATATCACAAAATAAAGCAATACCAGCAGAGGTAAAATTTAATTTGGGAGTAAGGGACTAGTACTCACATATGTTCAACAATCCACGCTCTCATCTCAACATAAACACACATACATCCTCAACTTACTGAAGCATATTCCGTATCCGAAATCGATGTATTAAAATAGCTAAGTTATGAAGAATGACAAGCAGTCGATAGCATCTTAAGCTGAAGTTAGCAACGCGAAGTATTCAGGCATTTTCTATATTATGCGGGCTATTTCAATTTCCAAAGTATCCGAGTGTATGCTGCATAACGTTAAGTGCAGTCTTAGTAGGGGGTGAGTTATAAGCTTTATTGTTAAATGATTAGTTTATTTTTTAGCAGGCACGCGTTTCACCACTATCTTACCTGATGGTAAGCGCTGATGTGGTCAAAGATGGAGCACGCTTGCCTAGAAGTAACCTTTTCACTCTTGACTTAAAGACTCCCAGGACAACCTGGGAGTCTTTAAGTCAAGAGTGAAAAGGTGGAATTCCCTGTCAGTCTGTGTTTCCGGATAGCTACAAAGCTATCAGGAAACACAGACTGACAGGGAATTCCACTCCTTAGCTGTACGCACAATGAATGTATTCCCAAACCATTTTGTGCGTGTGGGTGGGATGTCCACCATGTATTGACTTTATAGATAGAATAAAAAGAGTTTAGTAAACCAACAGTTTCCTCTTGAATGTCTGTGTCATCTAAATGTTATTAAGAAAGGAAAGACATTCAAATCCATAAAACCTTGACCTTTTTACATTTAAAAGGCTCGTTTTAATAAAAAGTTCTCAAGGTTACACATTGACACAATCTAGTTGTCGTCATGGCTTGATCAACCTAAAACGGGTTGAATGTCAAAGTCACGTCAAGAAACGTTGTCAAAATTGTTAAATAATCATGAAGTCGGCCATCTATCTATTGATACTAATCATAAAGCTGACGAGTTTGTTTGTTTGAACACGCTAATCTCAGGAATTATTGCTTTGAATTGATAAATTATTGTAGTGGTGGATAGCCCATTTATCGGGAAAGGCTATAGGCTATATAACATCACAGTACAATCAATAGGAGCGGAGCAATAACGAAAAATGTTACGCAGACGAAGTTGCGCACCCAGCGAGTGCATAATAATGCTGTTACGTTTGTTTGCCTAAAAAAGATCAGTGACGAAGCAAATAAAACATAGATCTATAACTACACAATAAATTCTGAAGAAACTACAAAAATAGTTCATCAGCAATAATATATTTCGTTTTAAATACTTTTCATGCTGCCCCGGTCGACGTCATTCTGTCAACGCCGGTTGTCGCTGAAAACCAGCGCTGTGGCTCTGTCTCGCACACGAGTCCCAGCATTATGCTGAGCGATGGCCGTTTTGCGCGAATGTGACGCATATCTTCCTAACTTGCATAACTTTTGTAATTTAGTTTATTTTTTGTTTTTGTATGCGTCATGCTTGTCGCAAATAAACTCTCTTTCTTTCTTTCTTTCTAACTCAATTCCACCCGCTCCCCGCTCATAACTTAAACCGCCTCCTAAACTACACATATCTGGTATTTAAGCCGACACACTCAAGTATTTGTGTTCAGCTTAACTAGGGAACTGAATACTGTAGCTCGAGCGGCTTGCAGCTTGCAGCTTCTCTCAAAGGATGGCTCATTTAGTCAAAGGAGATGTCTTATTGTACTGAATTGTGGATATTTTATGTTGGAGTAAATATATATGTGTGTGTTGGAGAACGTATTGTGGTTGGGTGCATACAATTTTGTTGCTGTATTATTTCTTTTCAAATTAAGTGTGTATTTAGCTTAATTATAACGACGTAACGTTCTGACTGGCACCGGTTTATTGCAATCACAGTGACTCACACACAATAACTCGAAAACTGACTGCAACCGATTTAAGGCACGATATGAAACGTGCGGAAAAGTGCACCAGCCGTCCCATACCAAATTATCGTATTTATAATATTAGTCTGAGAGCCGAGCGCAGGAATAAAAATCCGCAAGCCAATAATCTCCGGTAATTTATTCCAATATTTTATATTTTTTCGAGTCAGTGTGTTGAAATACGTCGTTTGATATACGTGGGCATTTATAATTGCAGTTTTTTAGTCTGTGCGCGTTTATTTCACCTCGGCTGCAATGAAAAAGTTTGTCCATTCGCAAAAATATTTTGTTTCGCTTCCTGGTATTATTATAAGTTCGAATTCCGTGTGATTGAAATCAAGCCTCCAAAATCCTATGGGCTTAGTTTCAGGTAGTACACTACAAGGTATTATTTTGGTAGATGAACACCAAAATTCATCAGTAAATACTGAAGACTGCCGCCTCTGCAGTCCGTGGGGAAATCAAACGAGCAAGGATTTGGGCAAAGCATTTAATCTAAATACCATTTCACGATGCTGTAGCTAGCTTGGAAACTTCTTTTAAGAGGGTCTGTAGTGAAATCGACGTTTATCAGCATCATGGCTTATTATTACTATTAAATTATATGGTTGATACATAAGATTATTGAAAGAAATATGATGGATAAGTAAGTTAAAATTAACTGGGAGGGTGGAAGAACTCATCGGCCTAATGCCAAAAATACCCAATGCTGCAATGATCCTTTGGACACTTAACCTTTTGAACGCCATTGTCACGTATACATGAAAAGCAAGCGCGTGCCCTGTACGCCAAACGTCACAAATATGTGACAAAAAGTACGGCGAATTTGTGGCTTGGCGTCGGGGGCACGCCGATGCGTTTAAGCTCTGGCGTTCAAAAGGTTAAAAGGCCTAGCCCTCTGGTCACATGAAGAGCTGATCGCTGTGGTCAACTGTTTGACTATGATGTTGTCTAGCGTATTGCAGAGTTTTACAAATAGTACTGGGTAATACGAAATCCTTGGCAAGACTCTTGTCATATTTCTTCTGACCATCCTAACGACTATTAAAGATTTACTTAAAAAAAAAAACAAAACGTTGGCGGCACTAGGAATATTTCCTATATCGTGAATGCGTTTGCAAACATATATAAACTAACACAGACAAACAGCCAGACCCGAAACAGTTGATAGTTATCATAGTGTGTAATAGTTATCTATAGACCATACAAATATCTTTCCGTGCGGGAATCCAACCCGCGATACGCTGCGCAGCAGTCAATCGCTCAACCACTGCGCCAATCGTGCCGTCACCCGTCTAAAGACAACCGGGACCAATACTTTCCGAGGCAACAGTAATCTCAGTACGTTAAGATGGTTGACAATCCAGGCTCTGACCTCGGCAAGCGTTGCTCCACCTTGAACATCGACCCGTGCTACTGTTATCATCATCATCAGCCGAAAGACGTCCACTGCTGGACATAGGCCTCTCCCAAAGGGGGTGTTTGCCATAATCGCCACGCTTGGCAGGCGGGTTGGCGATCACAGTGTAGCTGTTGCAATGCCAGAGAATGCTGCTGCCCATTCTCTGGTGAGTCCCTCAGTCGCCTCTTACGACATTCACGGGAAGTGGGATGGTACTATTAATGCACGTAACTAAAAGAGTTATGAATATAAATGTAGATGGCTGGACAGGGAGAGGGAGGCCAAAGAAAAGATGGATGGATTGTATTAGGAGTGATATGAAAGAAAAGGGAGTTAGTGATAGCGTGACGGTTGACAGGACAGAATGGAAGAAAAAAAGGTGTTGCGCCGACCCCAAGTATATGGGATAAGGGCAGGAAGATGATTATGACCATACAGAACACTACTATTATCAACCACCAGTAATCAGTGTTATTATGCCGATTTATGAAAACATAGACAACATTTATGAAATCATACTTCCAAAGTTGAGTCAGACATCACTATTAGTAGTTCAAGGATTTTCTCTATAAACAATTCTGTAACAAGAGTACATAATAAATTAATTATTAATACTTTCCGAGTCCTTATCAACAGACGTCTAGAACTAATCTTTTAGTTATTTCGATCCCTTTAATGTGCTTTCATGAAGTTTGGACTTATTAAATAGCTCTTGTTGACCTTGGGAGTATTCGCTTAATTTTGTTGAAGTCTTTTGAAGAAACGGCAGTTTGGGTAAAGTTTGTCGTTAAACGAGCCTCGATTTTGTAGTAGTAGATTATTAAATTATTTAGTAATTTCTATATTAAACTCGCGCTATCTGCCTCACTATTATCATCATCATATCAACCGAAAGACGTCCACTGCTGGACATAGGCCTCCCCCAAGTGTCGCCACAACAACCGAACCTGTACGTCTCGCATCGGCTAACCACGAACCTCACCAGGTCATCGGTTCACCTTGTTCCCACAAGCCTTCCAACGCTACGTCTTCCGGTACGCGGTCACTACTCCTGAAATTTTCAGCCCCATCGACCATCTGTTCTGCGAGCAATGTGCCCTGCCCACTACCACTTCAGTTCGGCGATCCTTCGGGCTACGTCGGTAACCTTGGTTCTCTTGTGGATATTATCATTCCTGATTCGATCGCGCAAGGAAACTCCGAGCATCATCCATCCTTTTCCTATGTCGGAGTTAGCTTCTAGTCTAACAAAATGCAGCTGAATACCAGTATTTATGAAGCGATGTGACTGCCTAACAAAACTCCACAACCCAATTGTTGAGTCTTCAGCCTTTTGATCTTCTGACTATCTAAAACGACTGTCAAAGATCTTAACGTACTTTCTTAAGCAAGGAAGAAACAAAAATTAATATAAATAAAAGTGCGTTATATGTATTACGAACTAAATTCTCAGTTGCAGTCTTTTTTTTAAGGATGAGAAATGCCTCGTACGGAGGAGTCACGGTATGAAATGGATGGTCACCCATCCAAGAACCGACCTCAGCAAGCTTCGCTTAACCTCATATATCGACCCGTGCAACTGTTACTATTTAGCCACGAAATCCTCTCCTTTTTTTTTAAGGATGGGAAATCATCAAACGGAAGGCAGTGTCAGACTCTTACTAACTAAAACCCATCTGTGTTCCTCCTAATGCCCTTTGCATTTCAGGATCGCGATGACTCTTTCGAAAAAATTCGGCAACCCTGGTCAGTAGTAGTCCTGGATTTAGATTAATACCGATTTGGATATGGCATTGCCTCTTTTTGGTAGTGGACTGGCCGACGTGACGATGCTTTGGGCACGTCAACGTCCAGCCGTGAAGGGTTTTTTTCTGTAATTATGATGAATTATGGAAATAAACCCACCGCCAAGTCTTAAAATTAGGTGTTCTTATTAATTTTAATTAAAACCTTAATCTTAAAAAAATATAATTATTTTAAGAAAAAAATAGTATAATTAATCTATTTTAAGATTTAGTATATTATTTTATTATAATAACAATATCGGTGATTATGTAAATATAATTATTAACTAAAAAATAATAATTCACATGTGGAGCAGGGTGGAAAGTCCCACAACCTCCATTATTAAAGCAAGATCCTCCGTTCAGACGGGTATTGTGTCTAGATGGCAACTGCCGGTAATTGATGTCTGCTGACATACTTAATTCACTGCCTACTCTTCAAACAAATCCAGGCGCAAGGCACAATGTTGCCCATTTGATCAACATTAACTCCACACCCGGCTAAGGCCCGGCTAGCCTATTTCCCGGGAAATTAAAAAGAACAATAACGCTGGGTTAAAGGCTAAACATCTGGCTAACATGTGACATGTTAATAAATTTACCAGAAAGGGTCAATGTCACAGCTTTTGAGTTATGACTCTAGAGGGCGCTGGCGGTTGCGGCTGTTATTTATGTTAGGTACATTATGTTGGTACCTAAGCTGCTGGGCAGGGACTGGAGTTAGATTTTATATTTTCTCGTTTTTCTGTTGATGGTAAATTAAATTATCAAAAAAATTCCAGCTTGACTACTTGGTTTCAAGTCCACAATTCTTCAACAAAACTACTGATACCTGTACTCATTCGTATATTGAACTAACTGTTTGTCTGTCTGTCACTTCTTCACGCTTAAACCTGAACCGATTAAGATGAAATTTGCTACAGAGGTAAATTAGACCAGAGAAAGACATAGGCTACAGACATTTTGTCGCGGAAAATTGGCTTGAAGGGGTTGAAATAGGGGATGTAAGTTTGAATGTGAATGGAACCCTGTTAGAGCGAGGCCCCATTAATGCGTTGCGCTGCGTTGCGTCGCGTCGTCGCAACGGAACAGCGCATTGTATGCCACACCTGCGTTGCGACGACGCACGATGTCGCAGCGCAAGAGCGTCGCAGCAACACTGGCTGCGTCTCAGTCTCAGTTCAGCCTTCGCAATGGATAGATACAAACGTGTTCTTTTGTTGCTTTTATTACGCCACCGCCGAAATAAACGTAGAAACCATAGAAGATTCTGGATATCTCCTTTGATAGCATTAAGAAATAGTGATGGTCAGTTTTTTATGCAGGAATATAGGGAGTTGTTGTTAGATGAAAAGAAATTTTTCAATTTTTTTAGGATGAGTGTGGCCAGCTTTAATAATTTGGTTAAAATCTTAGAACCACATCTAAAGAAGCAGTATACCAAATTCAGGAACCCTTTAGTACCAATTGAAATGATTGGTATTACATTGAGGTAAGAAATTTCAAATATAATAATAATGTTCATCAGTTATTCATTTATTATCTTTAAAATCACTTTAATTTAAATATTACTACTAGTCAACTAAGTAAAGTTATATTCTTCTTCTTGACTATCATCAGTCAAATTATTAGCTGTAGTGTTGGCTGAAAAGGTAGCGTCGAATTCATCTGTTCGATACCCCGATGGCGATGGTGACTGGGCATGTTGTGCAGATTGATATCCATACTGTTGTCCAGTTTGATATCCATACTGTTGTCCAGTTTGATATCCGCGTGACTGCAATGGTGTTGATTGAGTCTGTTCCCGGAACCGCATTTCGGTAATGATATTTATAACTTTGCTTTGGAATGTCAAAGTCTGTAATTCCGTAAAGCCGTCCAAAGAAGGCAAAATTCCTTTGAAAAATGATAAGTGGCGGTTTTCTTTCTCATGCAACGCTTCTAACGTTTGCGCCTCGAAATCATCTATTGCTTGGTTTGATCTCTTACGGCTTGCAGGCACGTAGCGAGAAGGTCCTGGGGGTAACGAGGACATTTCTTTTGCATGAGATGGAGAAGATGATGTTGTGTTTTTGTTTCGTTCCGTTTCTTCAGGCACCATTTCAAGACTACTGTCAGTTTTATTTTGGGCAATTGTCAACAAAAACAGCAACTGATTGTAATAATGATATTTTTTAAATTGTTTTGCCCCTGATCCAGACGAGCTGTTTTCTTTTAATTTTTTTACATATCGAAAAAAGTTGTCCCTCACGCTTCTCCATTTTTTTACGACGTCGTTACCTGCAAAGAATTAAAAAAAATGAATATATATGATTGCATATCTAATTGAGCCACCCTGTTTAATGTTTTAATGTGTGGAATGTCCAAGGATATTTATTTATTTTATTTATTTATTATTTTTGTGTTTCTATTTCAGGTACCTGGGCAGTGGAAATTCGATAAACGACTTGCATTTCAAATTTAAACGTGGAAGAGCAACAATTTCTAGAACTATTTCGTCAGTTTGTCAAGCTATATGGAAATATCTTCGATCACAGTACATAGAAGAGATCACAGTAGAAAAACTACAAAATATTGCATTAGATTTTGATCTCAAAGCCAACTTTCCTCATTGCTGGGGGGCAATTGATGGGAAACATATACGTTTAATAAAACCGGACAAAAGTGGCTCTCTGTTTTATAATTACAAGAATTATTTTTCAATTGTTTTGCTGGCGGTTGTTGACTCAAATTATAAGTTTGTTTTTGTCGACGTGGGAGCATATGGAAAGGAAAGTGATTCTACTATTTTTAGAAATTCGACGCTTTACAAGATTTTAATGAGAAATGAATTACCATTGCCTGTTGCTCAACCACTTGGAAATGATCATAATAACGAGCCACCAATCCCATACGTACTCATCGGTGATGAAGCTTTTGGTTTAAATAAGCATGTTATGCGCCCATACGGCGGACAAAATCTGAACGTGAAACAAAGGGTTTATAATTATCGCCTTAGCAGAGCTCGTAGATACGTGGAATGTGCATTTGGGATCATGGCAAATAAATGGCGCATTTTACATAGGCCAATTGATACAGCATATGATTTAACTATTAATATCGTGAAAGCATGTTGTGTTTTACACAATTTTGTTACACACCATGATGGTTTACGACAAAAAGACAAAATGGCAATAAGTATGTTCCCACAACTGAGACCCCACGTCAATGAAGAATCATTATCCGTAAATTTTATCAGAGATCAATTTGCTAATTACTTCATGAGTCCGGAAGGGGCTTTACCATGGCAGTTGAAAAAGATATAAAATTAACTTATATAAGATATAAAATAACTTATTAATCATAATAAATAACAACTCACCAATCTTGTTCTTTTTTTGGTCCTCAAATTCCTCGTAATCTTGAAATATTATTTTACAAACAGCTGCCCATTCATTTGCTTTACGAAATTTATCACTGTAGTGTTCGTGTGATTTATCCCATATAATGGGTCTTTCTTGGACCAAGGATATAAGATAATCTATATCAATCTCCTGCACACTCATGATGTTAAAAAATGTCGTTACGCTCGTCTAGCTTCCTCCTCTAGCATTGGATCACTGTCCGTCGTCGCAGCGGAGCTCCGACAACGCAGCGCATCACCCTCCCTCCCGCTTCGTCTTTTGTCCGTCGATCCGTTGAAACGTCGCGCGTGACGACGCAACGGTCTAATGGGACATATCATAAAATATGTATGGAAAACGACGCAGCGACGACGCTGCGACGACGCAACGCAGCGCAACGCATTAATGGGGCCTCGCTCCTAAGCCTCCGCTGTCCGTCCGTCCGTCCGTTCGTCAGTCAGCGGGCTGTATCTCAAGAACCGTAATAAGTAGACAGTTGAAATATTTACAGTCTGTGTTTCTATTGCCGTATATCACAACAAATAATAAAAATTGGCTCCCCTTCGTGTGAGAGTCCGACTTGCACTTGGCCGGTTTTTAGGGTTTCGTACCAAAAAGGTAAAACGACAAGGACCCAATTACTAAGACTTCGCTGTCCGTCTCTCCGTCTGTCACCAGGCTGCATCTCATGAATCGTGATAGTTAGACAGTTGAAAATTTTACAGATGATGTATTTCTATTGCCGCTATAACAACAAATACTAAAAACCAGAATAAAATAAATATTTAAGGGGGCTCCCATACAACAAACGTGATTTTTTGCCGTTTTTTTAGATGTACGGAACCCTTCGTGCGCGAGTCTGACTCGCACTTGTTTTAATGTGTAACGGTCACTCGATTGCCAGCCATGCCAAAGCCATGCCATGCCGTGTCGTCTTGGTGCAGCCAAAGCCACAGCCACAGCCTCAGCCAAAGCCATAGCCATGGCTACCAAGTACGCCACGGCAGCCACAGCAAAGAGGAAGTCAATTGACTAGCACGTCACGTGCGCTTGTCAACGATGGGCGTCACCGAGCGGCGATCCCCTCCTCGATTGAGAGTGGGGGGTAAACTTATAAACAGGTCGCGCAGCGCATTTGGTGCATTATTCTGATCTAGAACCTAGCCTAAGCCGAAACTCTGTTCGATTATAATTTATACAATAAATACCTACAATCAAGAAAATTGTTTTTCGCTATCCTGTGTTTCAAATGATATAAGTTTAAATGAACTCAAAGCTATCGATAATTCAATAATAACAGAGGTGCACCACTCAACCCAACATTAGAGAAAGTCGTAATAAAGTAAGAAACCCACAGGAAATCAAAATCTTTATAGGTTACAGTACTCAGAACTTCAGCTGACCCGGAGGAAAATTAAATAAAGTTGGATATAAAACTAAAATTTCCTAGATTTTCTTCACTAAACTATATTGTTTGAGAAAGGCAAGCGTTGCGAGCGATGCAAGCGAACTGAGCACTGAGTATTTCTGCTCTAAATCGAGTTTGAGGAAAACTTTGATTAGCTCACGTGCTATTGGCTTTCTTTCGACTTCGACTTCGACTTCGGTTCAACTGGGAATTAGGAGGAATCTTTGAAGTTTGATAACTGGAGGGAAGATGTAGTGCTGTGAAATGTTTAGGTAACGCTTGACCCGTAAAGGTAATCGTTTTATATCACATCGTGTGGTGACTATTTCAGTATTAGCTTTTGCCCGCGCCTTTTTCACGTTAGAAATGAAATAGCCTATAAACGTCTCCAGCTTCAAAGCCTATCAAAATAAAAAAACAAAAATGAAAATCATTTATTTGCATAAATAAGTTACAGAAGGTTGGTATTCAGTTCCCTTCAAAATGGTTGAGCTGAATGGTGCTGATGCACGCGTCATGTTCGTGAACGGGCGCCGTAAGTGGAGACTGGTCATCCCTTAGTTGCCACTGCCTCATTTTAATATTTGATACTGTAAATTGTTTTCTTTCTTTCCTTACATTATTCTCATATATAGAAGCAACAAGGTTAATGTAACCAGGATTTTTGTAAACATAAAATTATTTGAAAGAGTGTCCGTGGAGTTTCTTGCACGTTCTTCTCCATAGAGATCTACGCTTTCGAACGTGCAAATAGCTTCATGTTTTTGACGGACAGACTTTGACAATTCAAAAGTACCTGATAATGGTTTACTTATTTGAAATAAATGCTTTGACTTTAACTTTGAGTTTGGTAAAATGTAAAAAAATTGTCCACTTATTCTGCCTTTAATTTAGGCGTGCAAAAATAAAATAAAGTAATTTTCTACTGAAATTAATTATTGATCATAATCATGTAGTCATTAAATAGATAATCCCTAATCTTCCATATCCAGGATATCTTGCCAGGGATGCGGAATTTGTTCGAAAGAGTCAACCATGGCCCTATAACGCAAAGGGCGTTTGGAGGAACACGGATGGGTTGGGATGGGACGCTCCACCCAGAGTGGAAGAAGTCATTTGAAAAGCCTTTATCTATATAATTATATTATGTCTATTCTAAAATTCATAAAAATCTGTTCAGTGATTTGGGCATGAAAGCGTTACAAACCAACATATTCACTTTCGCATTTATAATTTTAAACATAATAATATGTTAATAAGGAATATGTTTTTTTTTACCTAAGTACTTAGTTTTATCAAAATTTTGGAGGACATTTCAAAAGTGCGGTCGAAAATAATTACGAATTAAGATATGGTTATTCGTCTGACGTACGTCCTACCCCGAACAATCAGGAAGCCTCGCTACATTACAGAATATTTAAATTATTACCACGGAAGTGACATTAGATTGAATGTACTTTGTTGTACACCAAAAACGTATATATTTATACAACATACCAGTCAAAATCATAACACTCTTTTTTAACCGACTCCAAAAAATGGAGGTTCTCAATTCGTTTGTATTTTTTTATGTTTGTTACCTCATAACTCCTTCATTTATGAACCGATTTGAAATTTTATCAAAATCGGTTTAGTAGTTTGGTTTTTAAATCAAAATAGCTGGAGGAAATAGAAAATATATATTACAAGTACCTAAACGAAATTGCGTGTTTTGCTTTCTTGTGACTTTCCAGTGGTGTTGTTAGTGGGTGTGGGTGTGTCACTAAAAAGTGGAAATTAAAACTGTAATTTCAGTCGGTGTTAAATACGAAGAAACAACCAAAAACTCCGACTTCTGAAATTAAAGTTATTTTATAATTTGTAGTGTTTTTGTTTATTTGGAAGTCGGTTGTATTTTTTGTAAAAAGTTTTTATCTTCGCCGTAATCAGGTTTTCATTAACAATTTTTCCGAAATCTCCTTTACTCTCTAGAGACACCAAAACAGCTAGTAAAATTACTCAGAAAACAGCTGAAACGTAGTGTGCGAACTGTGTCGTCATTTCCCTTTCCCCACAGACGGATTTAGTGATACCTCTCAATGTTTTTTAATATAAAAGTTGTGTTATTGTTAGTTTAGTTTTACGCCTTTCCACGCCCGCCATGTTGCTCGGAAAATGGAAAATAAACTTGAATCTGACACGAAATGAAAACTTTTATGACAGAAGTATTGTGCAGTTTTTGTTAGAAACTGCCTTCGAGTTTAAATGAGACAAGCTATGGTCTTGGTCTCGGATAAGTTTGTTTAAAGTTAAAAAAATGGTACTGTGGTTATGCTTAAAATAGTTACGGCGATGTTATTAAAAGATTAACCTTAAATTAAATAAAGTAAAAACTGGGTGTCTTTAAAAAAAATCTGAGGCTGAAGTATAATTTCAATGATTTATTGTTACAATAAATTTAAAAAAAAAAATCTTTTTGTCGGCAAAATTCCATCGTCTGCGCACAATCTGTTGCCGTTTTCTAGACGTTATATTTATTTTTTGTATATATATTTCGTTTTAATTACTTTTCATGCTGCCCCAATCGACGTCATTCTGTCAACGCCGGTTGTCGCTGAAAACCAGCGCTGTGGCTCTGTCTCGCAAACGAGTCCCAGCATTATGCTGAGCGATGGCCGTTCTGCGCGAATGTAACGCATATCTTTCCAACTTGCATAACTTTTGTAGTTTAGTTTTTTTTTTAAACGCGATGTGCTTGTCGCAAATAAACTCTTTTTCTTTCTTTCCATAAAACAGTTACAATATTGTTATCACTGTCACTTTGGTATAAACTGTGCCATAAGTAACAGTTTTCATGTCCTATGTTATCTATGCTTTAATTTATAATTCGAAATAATTTAAATCCATAGCCACCAACTCAAGAATGTATTCAGTGTATTTCAGTGACCAATTGTATCAAAATAATCTAAATTTTGAACTTGTCTTACACGATTTTTATACAAAATTCAATAATTATCTCGAATTGTGAATATACATAGAAGGGAGAACATTTATAAGTAACTAAAATGTCGTGACATCCAGGGTCATGAATATACGCAAATGTCTACTTCATAATAATTTACATTATTTTCTGTTTTCTCATAATAACAATAAAATAATCATTTTATTATCAGGCAACTGAGGCTCATAGATAAAATACACATAATTATCTTAATAAAACAATAATAAACTAATACTTATTAAAACACTACACTAGAGCTATACACAGTATATATACATGAAACATTGTCTGCGTGTTCGCTGCGTGGTTTCGCGTAACCTTCCTCGGAAACGTCGAAATACGACAACATTGAGCCTAAAGTCCTCTTTTAAGAAAGTTTGTAGATGGTGAGTTGGAACTCGTACCACAAACGACGTTAAGTTGATGTTGTGGCGCGATTCCAATTTTCGACTCTCAGAGTCCAGTCTCAGTGTATTTCCGTGTATTTCAGAGAATCAAAATCAGTTTCGGTCTGTGCCCATAGCTTGCCTGATTCATACTCCGAGGAAAGAAAAGCCTATAGTAGATATTTGGGATGTGATCATTTTGATTTGTGTCAGTTAATATTCTCCCTTTCTACGATCACACACGTGTGATCACAAGTGACAGTAAGTTTTTATCTTTGCGTATTCAGGGTTATTGCTTTATAAGGAGTCAGGGAAGTGACTTCCATTTCAAGTAAACTAAGTTTCTTGTTTATGAAGCGTTGCCCTTTGAGAACTTCTTTATAGGTATTGCTTTAACGTTTAAGGGTTTAAAAATAAATAAGAGAATAAAGAAAAAAATCGGTGGTATTCATTAAATCCCTAACGTGTGGCTTATGTTCTGAACAGGGGCACCGCTCTCTCATTGGGTCCGATGGGTCTACAAAACCCCATTTCGCCAAGTATGGTTTGCTGTGGCCTACCTGGAGGCTTTCCATTTAAGTCTCTATAGTACACTTCCAGGCGGCATAGAAAAAAAAACTAAGAAGCGAAATTTGTACGGCAACAAAAAGAACCGCAACGACATCTATCCTGTCAGCGACGAACTACCAACGAAATCCTGCATCGCGCAAGAAAGTTTCTCCGTGCGATTTGAACATATACAACATTCCGAATATCAACTTTCGGGCAGTTGCTCACCAGTCACAACAACCGTCTGGTCGGAGGATCCTCCCCCTTTTCAAATGGAGGTTTGCGGGACTATTCTCTGTACCGCATCCCTCCATAGATGAAAATCTACTTGCGATATCTCTGGTAATGAGGATGTCCAACTGTCCATTTTACAGACAGCAGTGACCTAGTTATCGTACAATGACTTGGTTAAAAAGTCTAACCCTAAAAAACACACATTTCCACCTCCACTCAAATAACGTACGTACACGTCACGATTAGCGAGTGACGAGGGGGTTGCTAACCCTCGCACAAACTTCGAAGCATACCTACCGTACCTACCTACTGTAGGTACCGATAATATGTACCTACTCAACGTTTGCTAAAAACTTCACTCATTAACAAACGTCGCGGAGTATTCGTTACGCTTGGTTGATGCGCGATTTTGGAGTGGTGTGAGTTATGGGCGGCAGCAATTTTTTTAATGGTGTGTACTGGTTTACTTTTTACGGAAAAAAATATTTTTTTGCATAGATGAAAAAAAAAGTGTTTTAATAAAAACTTAAATAACCGTGTACACTAAAAATAAAAATCATCCGCATCGCTGTCGACAGGAAGTGTACCCAAAAGACTGGCGGCATTGCCACGTTGTATGCTTTTTACGGTATGTTATCATGTAGACATCTACCGTCCCTAAGACTATGCAGAAGACTTTTATTTTACTAGTCACATGATAAAATTTTAACTGACTTCAAAAAAATGTGTAGTTTCTCAATTCAGTTGTATTTTTTTTTACAATTACAATCAGTCCCATAGAAATTTCATCAATTTCGGTTGGGTAGTTTGGTTTTTAAATCAGAATAGCTGTAGAAAATGGAAAATTTATCATCCTTTTGACTTTGCTGTGACTTTCCAATGGTTTTTAGGTGTAGGGTACCACTAAAAAGTGAAAAATAAAAAAACTGTCTTAAAATGCGAAGAAATAACCAAAAACATCGACTTCCGAAATTCAAGTTATTTTGTACTTAGTAGTGTTTTTTTATTTGGAAGTTGGTTGTATTTCTTTATAAAAAGTTTTTTTGGTTTAGTTAATCCGTAGGCATGTACTCGTATTAGGTACATGCCCACGTATACATATTATATAGAGTAACGCCAACTGTCGCTGAAAAACAAGCGCTCTGTGGCTCTGTCTCCACCACGAGTTTTGTCGATTTGCGCGGATGTGACGCTTATTTTTCCAACATGTAAATAACAAACTTTCTTTACATAAACAAACTTTTAAAAATCTTTCGGACCACCGAAATAAGGACAATGGTAAAAAAATAATAATAAATACGCATAAGATAAGTACTTACAAGAAAAAAAAAATTAAGAAAAATACACTACAAATTTGGGTAATTTATTATTTTAGCTCAAAATTACCATCTATTTTAAAGGGACCTTATATATATATATATGTATTGTAACACTCACGCTAGTGCTACTTAATATTATTAAGATAAATAAAACTATATTTGAGATTTAAACTTCATAATATATTTGGCATCAGCCTTCAACGAGCGCTGGTACCGGAGTCCCATATAAAAACAAAACATATTTTCATATTCTTAATTTAAATCCTCTTTTACTTTTTGCCAGACGCTTCCAAAGAGATACCTTGTCTGCCAGAAACCTGCAGCCAAGGAGATCCTCCTGACAATATTTATATATATATGTGTATACTATATTTAATCAGTATTTATAGAGAAGTGTGACAATGTTTCAATAATCGCTCCCGCATATAAAAAATCGCTACACCGCACGCCATACACCATAAGCAAACTTGAAGGCTTATTGAAATAAACTTGAAAATAAACATACAAAGTTACGACCACGCTAATTGCATTCCGAAAGTATTATATTTAATATAAACTTTGTCTAAACACTCGGCGTTTAGGAGCTCATTTGATTATTTGAGACCACTTCAGAATTCAAGCGAAAATTAACATTTAATTTATAGATCAATATTGAAAATTCCGTATTTGTTTGCAGTTTGAGTTTGTGTTGCATTTCGGTAAATGTTTGAAGGTATGATTTGTGTTATTACATTGTTACCTATTTTTAGATTTCAGTTCGGATAGTGTCTTGAAGGTTTTTTGATTGGTAGGAAAGGAAAGAAAAGTGAATTGAGAAAGTTTTTTTTTCATCGTAAGTACATAAGTACTTTTAGCCAACTTCAAAAAAGGAGGAGGTTCTCAATTTAGTTGTTGTTTATGTTTGTTATCTCATAACTCCGTCATTTATGAATCGATTTGAATATTTTTTTTTTTCATATGTAAGTATAAACGTTCCGATTGGTCCCATAGATATTTCATCAAAATTTGTTTAATACTTTGGTTTTTAAATCCAAATAGCTTGCTCCATCGTCGACTTTGTCTCTGTCATCTTTGACCTAGACTAGAGTCAAGAGCAAATCCATCTCAATTAAAATATATATATATCATCCAAGTAAACGAAATTGCGTGTTTTGCTTTCCTGTGACTTTCCAGTGGTGTTGTTAGGTGTGGGGGTAACACTAAGGTGAAAAATATAATTTTTGTATTTCTCTGTAAAAAAAGTTTTCTAGTTTATATTACTTTATTTTGTTTTTTTATGAAAACGGGCAAAGAACTTATGTGTTTTTGGGGTTTTCCATCCGGTACCCGATTGATAGCTATTGGATCGCTGCCTATTACACATGGCGTTGTAACATGACTGGTAAAAATCGATTACTGCCTTACTCTGCGGGGTAAATAGGCGTAATGTTTTGTATGTTTGTCCACACAAAATTCACAGACAATTTTACAGACTAGTGAATAATATTAAAATACTTCTACATCCCTGTGTGGCATTTTAGGGTACTTTCCTAATGACCGACTTGTATTCTTACAAATTACAATTTTCTTACAACCCCACACAAAAACCAGTTTTCCACGCCATTCAAATCTCCATGAAAATCACATAAAATATATATCTAACTACACACCGTTCCCTGGTGTAATTTGTCACCAAGTTTAGCAACACCTGCCATGTTATCTCAACTGAAGTCAAACACCCCCAAAACCCCCCAACACCCCCCAACACCCCCTCATAACGACGCGTCCTGGAGATATCCTTTTGTTATAATATGATTTATAATCTGTATTTCAGGTGTCGTTGTTTGAAGAGATCAGTTTAGTAAGGTATGTTTTCGGTGTGTGGTGAAAAGCGGTGGTGGATAGAAAGGAAGGAACTGGTATTCGTGTTTGATTAATTAAAGTAGGACGGGCACAAATACATTATAAATGCTACGATGCGAAATATTACTGAAAGTTGGGTAATAATGAGGTGAATAGAATACTATTTATTATGTACACAATATAAGTTACAGAAAAAAACAAATGAAGCATACATACTTCGGGTGATATTGGACCGCTTTTTCAGTTAAAACGATATTTTTAACCGACCTCAAAAAAAGGAGGAGGTTCACAATTTGTCGGAACCTTTTTTTTTGTGAGAATCTTTAGATAAATTTAGAAGAGACAACACTGCAGGTATATAGTATTAAGGTCACTTTTAATAAATACGCTAGACACATAGGCAAACAAATCCTTATTAATAAATATATAGAGTAAGTAACTAATAAATAGAGCTTAAACAATATCGGTGCGTATATTTAATATAAAATCGTTCACACACTTCCGTTTCAGGGCCGTGCCCGGGACGTGTCAGACACGTCCCGGCCCTGATATGTGAGGATCAACCTTTAACAGGTAAAGACCCAATATTAACAGCCACCGATCAGTTATAGAATAAACAGACAACACTGAAAAGTAAATAGGCTATAAGTGCTCAAATAACCAATGTTTTGTTTGTGCTCCTAGGTAATCTTGTAGCGGTATCAATGCCGCCACGTGAAAAACTAAGAAACAAAATATGTACAGCAACAAAAAGGACCGCAACGCCATCTATCCTGTCAGGGACGAACTAAGAAAAGTTCTCCGTGCGATTTGAACATGTGCAACAGTCCATAACAACTATCGGGAAATTGCCCAGTAGGCACAACAACCGTCTGGTCAGAGGATCCTCCCTTTTCAATGGCGGTTTTCTGGACTTTACTCTCTGTTCCGCATACCTTTATATATCTATTACACAGTTTAATTCAAAACCAGATTTTAGTCACATAAAAATATTCTTATCCACATTGTGTCGCGTTTAGTACAGGTAGAGCCTAGTCCCGAAGGCTTGAGAGATAACAAACGCTGAAGGACCACTGTTATAGTCGACGCTACACTCCTAATGAACCGGCCACTTGGCTATGCTCGGCAGATGTAGGGCGTTGAGGGTAAGCATAGCTCTAAGCTCTGAGAAAAGGAACGGTTAAACGGTGAAAACTTTTTCTCAATTTTGTTTTTTAACATTACTTCGGAGGAAAGAGGAGCTCGTGGCTAGCTAGGCAATAATAGCCATACAGGATCTTTAAGGTTAAGCAAAACTTGCCAAGGTTAGTCCGTGGATCCCCATCCATAATATACCGCGACGCCTCCGTGTCGTGCCAAGGACGTTAAGCTTTGTCTCGGTTGTCATTTGTCAATCTTTGACAGCCGTTATGGCTTATATGGCACTTGTATTGTTGACTTTGCGTTCCAGGGCCGCGGTGACTCTTTCGAACAAAATCCGCAACAAACTGTTATCACCTGCCAAGTATAATTGGTTGATTATAGTTGTAATAATGTAATAACAATAATAATTAGAACATAATATCAGTCCTGTACTCCCTGAAGGATTAGCCTGGTGTGGTAGCATTTCAAGAGTTCGGTCCGAGGTCCGGGCAGATTGTAAAACGCAAACTTTTTTCCATTTATCCAAAACAAATCCAGTTCCCTTACACTTTCATTTTCATCCACATTTACACACGGCACACCAAAATTCTACCTAAAACAAAGATGGCTGGCTAAAGTTCTAAAATTAGTTAAACTAACTAATTTCTACCGAAATGCATGCACAAGCATCGCCGGGCTCTAAACTAGTTGACACAATTATGCATGTGGCTACTGGGCCACAAACACGCGCGTGTAAAGTTTACTGAAGTTTGATGTTTGACTACGTTATTAATCATGGATAGAACCTTAGGTACACCTCTGCTTGCTCCTATTTTAGCTACACTTTATCAACCTACTTATTGACACTCTCTGTTGCCTTATATATGGTATGGGTTACGCACTGTATCCGATCGAGATCCGTGAAAATACGTTCCGAAGTAGTCATAGAACGATTTCTCTCTGTCATCCGTGAGTCTCCAATTCGGAAGAAAAATTGACGGGCCAAAGTAGCCATAGTAGTGTTTGTATGGACGCTTTTGCATTACCTCGGAATCAAATCGGATATATCCCAAGATGGCCCCTGAATTGCTTCGAGTTGGATCAGAGACCGGATAAGTGCGTAAGCAATATCCGAATTTAGTCCGAGTTTTTTAGACTCTAGATCCGTATATTTACGAATTCAAATCGGATGTAGTGCGAAAACAATATCTATATTCAGTCCGAGTTTTTTATACCCGTTTTTTCACAGATGCAGTGCGTAACCGCTCTTAGGGTAACATAAAATGAAAAATATACCAAACGCTTAAAGAGTCAATACGTTATCCTTACTGTTAGTCTATAAAGACTCTTTCTCAAGAATGTATGCAGGTTTTAATTTAAAATGAATATCAGATACTTAGGCTTATGATCCCTTGGAGCTCTAACTTGAGCTTTTAAAAATTAAATTCGTTTATTTCAGACTATTGAAATGTCCATATTTTGTTAGTATTAAGTCAACGCAATAAAAAACGGCTATTTATGCGATCCATTGATACCCATTTGCGAATTAATGAGAACCTATAGGGTCCGTTTAATTGGAATTTAACAGAAAACAAGGTCAAACAACACAAGTAAACTAAAATAAAAATCGTTAATTCATAGTTTTATCAGATACAAATATTAGTCAGTAGTGGCACATAGGCGATCTTAATGCAGCAAGGTATTCTCTAGCAGACAAACTTTCGGGTTAAAAAAACTACACTGTTACTTTGCCCCACTCAGAGATCGAACCCCACGCTCAACAGTTGCGGCTACTAACTCATACATCTACCCTCATTCACCTGTAATTAAACTTCTACAAAAGTTGGACTCTATTCATTAATACAAAGTTTACGTTTCTGTCGGCTCCTATGTACACTAGTTTGATGATATTATAGGGGAACGTACCCTTGAGGTTTGTTTAAACCTTTTGAGTTGAAAAATATTGCTGGGGGGTTTTCAATTTAGGTCATAGGTTCAACTATTAAGTTGAGTTTTTTTATTCTGGTTTTTAGTATTTGTTGTTATAGCGGCAACAGAAATACATCATCTGTGAAAATTTCAACTGTCTAACTATCACGGTTCACGAGATAAAGCCTGGTGACAGACGGACAGCGAAGTCTAAGTAATAGGGGTCCCGTTTTACCCTTTGGGTAGGGAACCTTAAAAATGTCTTTGGATAGTCTTGGATTATTTAAATTTAGCTTTGTCTTTAGAATGGCCATACTCACTTGTAATTTGAATACAAACACCATCACAATTAATCTTCATACTGAAAATCATAAATTTACTGACGGATAAAGCACAAGCTAAATCGTTGTACCTAAATTTATGAAAAAAAAAACAGTTCAATTAATTAATCTGTTTTTTTTTTTGTAAATTTAGGCCCTACACAATACACAACTTCAGTTCTAAGTTCATTTATTCACTGACAGACAACAAACAACCCAATTTGCTGGGTCTATATGTTTCTGGACCAGAGTTCATTAACTCTGGTCCAGAAACATATAGACCCAGCAAAAAAATAAAGAAGAGTATGCGTTAAGACAAGTTGTGGAATTGTTCCAAACAGTTACCGCGGCCCTGGAACGCAAAGGGCATTTGCAAGAACACGGGTGGATTTTAGTCAGTAAGAGTCTGACTCTCCCTTCCGCTCCGCCTAGAGCGAAGGAGTCATTTGGTGTTTTTATCCATGCGCGTGCAGTAGGCTACAGTAAGGGTAGGCCAGCGCATAAATAATGCCCAAAAAAAAAAAAACGCGTCGTCAGTATCGTGATTTCAACCCTGAATAATGTGATGAGTTTTTTTTGGGCATTATGTATAAGCTGGCCTACCCTTTGCTGTAGCCTACTGCACGCCTATGCTTTAATCTATCCAAAAGAAAAGCACTATCTACAAAAATTAAACGACAAAAACGTTTGTCTGTAAATTCGTCATTTTTTCTATGGAAGATTCCATCCAGCCATACGTCTCGTGGAAATAATTCAAACAGTGGCTTCTCTTCTAGTCATAGCAACAAAGACAAGCGAGTTTCAATTTTCTTTCAGGTATTGAATAAACCAGCTCCTCTAAAAGCTAATTCTGTATCATTGTATTTTAATAAAAGCGAAGGTTTCCGGCGAAACCTTTATAATTTACACCCGAGACACAGCCAACAAAGAAAATAAATCCTTCAAAAATAAAGCCTTCGAAATTTAAACGATCCAAAAGAAAAGAATAAGTAAAAATTAACAAGAAAGAAAAAAAATCTCTCACCTGCCAATATTCTTCGTTAAAAAGTACAAATCAAAATCTATTCGGGGGTACGTTTACAAAAGGTTCCTTTGCCTACAATATTCTTAAACGAAGATTAAAAAAAAAAACTTTTTCGTCCACCGTTCGGTTTACATTGAAATTTACACTTCGGTATATTTTTTTGAATAAAGAATTGATAATTTTCGATTGGTAACATTGGAATCTTTCAAGATGGCGTCTCTTGGGTTTGGATTTTAAATATTAATGCCGTGTTTATTTTTTTCGTTTTATGGTTCGAATTTAATCTTGTGGCATCAGTATTTATAATGAAGATCGTTGGATATTCAATTTCGATATTTTTTATTCATGTTTCTGTTAAAAACAGCTATTATGTTTTAGCATCGATTTTTGACAACTTAAAAAGACACACTGTATATTGATAAGCTCGCGTTTAACCACTGTGTCACCGTTTAAAAACCTGATAAACGATGAAGCACCATACACTGAATCTGTTTTTTTTAGTGGACTAAAGGGCCGAGAGAGTATTGTTCGATTCCCGCAGGCTATCCAAGACTCACCACCTAGAAGTAAGAAGTGAAAAGAACAGCTCCCATCACTACCCGACTCCTTAAAACCTCACCAACATCTGCCGCCTGGACGTGAACTGCAGTGGCCTTTATCGAAAGCATTCAATTGGTTGAGCACCCAGGTAGGCCGCTGCAAATACAACTTGCCAAAATGGGGTTTTACTGACCCGAATACCACCAAATGGAAATACCGGTTCTAAAACTCCAAGGACTCAAGATATCATGCTCAACAGTAGCGTTTTTCAGGCAGGTCACTACATATAATTTAAATTCCTAGTAAAATATATTGTACCTTTAATGAATATAACTTAGCCATACACTAGTTTTAATTAAGGCACTAATTTAACCATTTTTTTTGTGAATGGCTTGCCTGTGGTGGCCTTAATATGATATTAAATCCTCCAGCCAGGGTTTATAAAAAACTTACAAACTAAGCGACTACACGCTAAGGGCACCCCCTGTGGGGTACAGGCCTCGGCTTAGGGCGTCGCTGGGGGGAGGACAGCTAGGGACGGACTGGATCGAACTGGAATTATTATTAAGGGGCGAATTTAAGACTACAGGCTCAGCGGCGCGGGCTGGCTCGAGCAAGGGTCGGGGTGGATTTTGACAGGGATGTCGCTGCGGGCCTCGGCGGCGAGGGCGGAAGGACGGCGGTCGTGGTTTGCGAAGAGTGCTGGTCTCTTTGCGACTCTCTTGGAGGAGAGTGGTAGAGTCGTCGGGCGTGGTAATTTAACCATTATATAAGCCTACTATATATTACCTTTCTGTGGCCATCTATAAACCCCTCTTTGTAATTTTTTTTATGAAAATGTATGTATAAATATCCTACTATTAACATCTAATCATCACACTTCACACTAATTTTATAAAGGCGAAAGTTTTTGAGTGTGTGTGTATGTTTGTTACTTCTTCACGCGCAAACAGCTGGACTGATTTAGATGAAATTTGGTATAGAGATGGTTTCAGTCCCGGGAAGGACATATGATAGTTTTTATCCCGGGAGTATGTTCTCTTGGGTTAATTTTCGACATTCACGCGGGCGGAGCAGCGGGCGGCATCTTATATATTTGCGATCACTTTACCCAACGAGGTCTTCAAGTCTACAGTGAACAGGTTACTTCTAAGCAAGCATGCTCCATCGTCGACCAAATCATCGCTAACCATCAGGTGAGATGTGTGGTCACAGGCAAGCCTATCAAACGATCTGCCTAGCCTTGTCCCAACTCTTGCGGAATTTGTTCGCAAGAGTCACCGTGGCCCTGGAACGCAAAGGGCTTTAGAAGGAACATGTATAGGTTTTAGTCAGTAAGAGTCTCACACGCCCTTCCGCTCCACCCAGAGCGGAAGAAATCATTTGATGATTGCCGATCCTTAAAAAGAAAAAGTCCTTGTCCCAACTAGGTACATTGATGTCGGCTTCTAGTCAAACCGTATGCAGCTGAGTACCAGTATTAGATGGAGCGTCTGACTGTCTTTACTCCACAACCCAGTAGCTGCCTATCTGACCTCTCATTCACTATACAACCTGTATCAGAATAAACGCGCTACCTCTTAAGCGGTCATTGTACTCATCATTATGAACAACTTTTACTGTGGGACCAACACAGAAATCGCGAAAAAAATAAGCTGTTCAGTACATTTTGTTGAGACATGCGCACATAGATGTATGGCAGCAGTCGATTTTTTTTTCGCGATTTCATTATTGGTTCCATAGTGAAAGTTGTTCATAATGATGACTACAATGACCCCTTAGGAGGTAGTGCGTTTATTCTGTTATACGTTAAGTGTGGCTAAGTGACTGAGTAAAGTGGCGAAGTGACTGACTGAGTTACTGACAGACAACGCACAGCCGAAACTACTGGTCGCAGAAAGCTGAGATTCCTTTGAGAGTGTAGGGGAGTATTGAGAGGATTTCCCGAAATTCCTACGGGAACCGGAAAATACGGGATATGCGCGTACGAAGTCACGGGCAAAAGCTAATATATAATAAAAAAAAGTAACATTAGAATAAGTTATTATTTTTCCTTCTCCAGCCCAGTCTATAAATCATTCAAAACCACATCTTCTTCATAAAAGTCTTGAAAACCTGAAATTATGGCCACCGGAACCGTTTATGATTCAGGCGTTGAACACCGGAAGTGGCGTCAAAGGCGGCGCTCGGTAATGGCGGCCGGTGGTTTCTGTCACCAGCCGCATTTCCGGTTGTAGCACCACTGTGACACTTGTAGCTTAGATTGGTACCTTTAAGTGCTATTTATTTTTAATGGTTTCGATTTAATTAAAACTGTTGAGGTTAATTGGCTGTTTGAGAGGATTTTATTTGCGTTTTTGGGGCAATTTGGCCATTTTATCTGTGCGTATTTACGTTGTTTGAGGAAGAGCTCGTGGCTAAATAAAAACAGCCGCCAGGTTCGATCATAAAGGGTAAGCAACGTTTTTCGAGGTTAATTCGTGGCTGGGTGACCATTCATGTTCATACCGCGACTTCTTTGTGCCTCAGAAAACACGCGAAGCCGTTGCTCTCGGCTGACATTTGTCAAAATCAAAATCAAAAGTCATTTATTCAAATAAGGCTGAGTGCCAGCACTTTTTGAACGTCAAAGTTCTACATAAAGACAGTCCCCCAAAACGCCCGCTCGTCAACACTTCCTAGTGTTTGTTGCGCAACAAACTCCCCAGCAACACATCTGTCTGTAAGTTTTAAAACCTTGAATTTATACAGTGGTATGCAAAGTATTTTACAATACATGACACAGAAAATAAAATATTCAATCTGTAAATCAAATTAAATTAAATAAATTTACACTTGGTAGCTAGCACACTCCATCAAGCCATGTGGATTTTGACAGACGTTACCGTTGGTCAGAATTCAGAAAATCTGGCAACAGTCTTGTTAAGGTGTCATGGGTTGTGGAGGCCAAATAGGCAGTTGCTCCATATAGAATACTGGTATTCAGCAGCAACCGGTTAAACTGGGAGCTGACTCCAATAAAGTTGAGAAAAGTCTACGTAGATTGATAAAAATACTTACACACGAGAAATAACTAGCACTTCCGTACCATAAGACGAAAAAAACATGATTCTTGTATGGGGACCACCTTTTATTTTTAGGTTTATTTTATTTTTATTATTTTTTGTTATATTATTATTTTTGCGGCAACAAATATACTATGTGAAAATCTATACTATCACGGTTCATAAGAAACAACCCGCTGACAGACAGACGGACAGCGGAGGCTTAATAATAGGGTGTCATTGGCATATCGGTACGGAACCTTAAAAATGATGCAGCCTAGTTTTATGTGAATTTGAAAATGCCTCGGTATTATCATTGAATAAGACAAGGTGGTGTTTAGTTATGAATTTAGACATGGTGCTATTATAAAAAAATAGTTCATGTATGATCTGAATTCACAAAATATAGATAACTATAATCCATACCCCACACCTTGTTACGTTTTCACGCCTTATTTGATAAACATTTTCTTTAAAATAATTTATTACAGAGATGGATTTGGGAAGAATATAACAGTTTTGCTCAGCTGAAATTATGGTTCTGTAAGACCCAGCAATTCCCGTGGGTGTCGTAAGAGGCGACTAAGGGACTCACCAGAGAATTGGTTCTGTACATTGCAACAGCTACACTGCGATCGCCAACCCGCCTGCAAAGCGTGGCGATTATGGACAAACCCCCTCTTTGGGGAGGCCTATGTCCAGCAGTGGACGTCTTTCGGCTGATATGATGATGATGATGATGATGATGCAATTATGATTAAGATACGACTTTTTATCACTGGAGTCCTTTGAAATAATTCCCAATTCGAAGAGTGAAACTACTGGCAAAAGTTAGTCTAAAAGTAAAAGCAAAACAAGAACTTAAACTGTTAACAAAATCCAAATCAACCTTGAACTAACCCTTACGGAACTCCTCGAGACCCTCTATAACGAAAACACTTAAAATAATAATTATTACAAGTGACTGCAAAGTTGAAAACTCTAAAATTCAATTAAAAATAATGCTCACAGTTTAATATCGTAATGAAATTATATTAAATGCATTTTATGGACGGAGATCGGGAACTGAATTAAAATCGGTTATTTGAAGCAAGTGCCTTTAGAACGATATTTAAATCGAATGATCGGGATGGGAAATGCTCGAGTTGTTGTAATCGATACTTCTTGGTGACATTGGTGGGTTTTAATAAGTGAATTCAGTTTTAAATGTTATGAACCATAGACCTACGTATTTGAAATTATTTCCAACTTGATACCTCCGCGTGTATGCCTAGTTGCGGAATTTGTTCGAAAGAGTCACCGCGGCCCTGGAACGCAAAAGGCTTTAGGAAGAACACGGATGAGTTTTGGTTAGAGAGTTACACGCCCTTCCGCTTCACCCAGAGCAGAAGAAGTCATTAGATGATTTCCCATCTTTAAAAAAAGACGTTAATGCCCTAAGGCATAAACGTCTTTTAAGTCCTGAATTGTACCTTTGCACAAGAAATTTTAAATTAATAAGTAGGCAAACGTAACAACGAATTGATCCAAAAAGAGTAATGATATTTTTCATTTATTGATTAAACTCTATGCACGTGTAAAAAGCACTGTACCAAGGCGGTCTTAATGCCTTAGGCATTTTCTACCAGTCGACCTTAGGGTGGTGCAGAGACAGAACATGTCAGGTGCAACTTAAAGGAAAGACAAACAGAAAAAGAAAACAATAAATAGACAAATTTGTAGATTTTTATAAGATTCCATCACTTTGAGCCTGTCAGGATTTTTTTAACAAACGACTGAAAAATCACATGTTTGTAACGGATTTACAGGATTACGTCGATAGTGCAACGAACGGGATTCGAGCTCACGACCTTTCGCTCGCCAGGGCGACGCCGACGATGCCGCTTGACATACACAATCATATTCATAGTTATTAGTAAGATATGAGCAACGATACTTTTGTTGACAAGTTAAAAGCCATTTGCTAACTTAAGCAACCAATGAAAACAACCATGTATTAATTTTATATAATTTAAATAAAAAAATATAGGCTTAAGTTTAACTGATCACCTGATTTAGTAAAATATCACAGGCAAAAATAGTAAATGATCACCAGAATATAAAACCGCATTTTAATTTAAAACTATAACCAAAGTTTGTACATCTTGCTATCCTATTAAAGCAAATGACTCCAAACAAATCATAGTTGACCCAAAAATAGTAAATGATCACCAAAATTTAAACCGCAGTTTAATATGAAATTATAACCAAACCTACTAAAAACAATCTCTTTTTTCTACTAATGCAAGTCGTTTCTGCACGCACCGCACCGCTCGCTTCGCTCGCTCGGCTCGTGCGTAGGAGGTCCCAGTTTAAACCTAACCTAACCTACAAATTTTGTTTAAAGAAGAAATTAACCTAAATAGTTGAGTTCCGGGTAACCTATGCTCGCAAAAATTTGGTGATCATTTACTATATTTGGTTAGAACTATTATTTTTTTAGGCTTAATTTTTTTGGTGTTCATTATATATTTTTGGTAAAATAGCTTAGGGTTTCGAAGTATTTTCTGGTGGTCATAATATTTATTCCCAAAAATATATATATAAATATATTTAATATTATTAAGCAACCAATTAAAAATTAAGTTATACCTAGTAGTGTTTCTAAATTAAGGTTTCAATTTTGTTTCGCTTCTAGTCACATTAAGTTTATGCAAATTAAATATTTACCTCTTTATCGATACAATTTGTTCCCAACACTATTCTGTTATTGTACAATGAAATGTTTAATGTCAATAGTAAATGACGTAATGGGCTAAGTTTATGCACAAATATTTTGACCCTTTCGAGGAATTAAAGTTACGGACGTAATCTTAACAGCATGGTTGCTTATGGGTATAGAAATTGCTCACATTTTAGTTAGATATAATGAAATTAAAATTGTATGCGTTAATTAAAATATATATGTCACCGGAAAATAGCAAACTCCGTAAGATTATAAAATAACTTGCGAGATTGTAAACTCTCGATAAATTGTCAACTGAACATTTGGAATACTTTTTTACGCATCAAAATTTGATAGTCTATAATCTCTCGAAGTCATTCCGAGAAATTGTGGACTGACATAAAATGGCGACCAATCAGAGCACAAGTCTACAATTTATCTGATTTGGTGTGTCAATGAGGGGCCAAGTTTTCAATTTAACTAGCACACCATGATTGGGTTTATTAAAAAAGTCAATATTTGTGATTTTGATATTTTCCCTAATTATGTAGCAGATACAAAACACCCTGTATGTATCAACTGCTTTAATTTCCTTTTATTTTAATTTTCCATAGCTGTAAAACAATATGGAAATCTAAAGTCCATCTAATCTCTGCTGTTTAGCAACCATTAACCGCTTTATTCAGTAGAATAACAATCATAATAAGATCACAAAAGCTTAATAATCGCTTAAACATCAAATCGATAATCGCAAGATACGATTCAATCGATCATCGCCCTGGGCCGTTAATTTGTTCGCCCATGGGCTTCATCCCCTGTTGACTGACAGGGGGAAATGAGCTGATCCGGCTACCCCCATCGTCTTGGGGGATAGGGTCATTAATCAGTATGTAGGTATTACAAGTACCCACCTACATAGGTGGGTACTTGTAATATTGATTGGTGAAAGTTGATTTTACTGTTTAACGGGAGATTTTGTTTGTAGAGTGTTTTTATCTAGTCTTTTTATAAACTATATTCTTGCCTGGACACGACAGATTTTCAAATCAATGTTTCGAAGTTTTCTCTTAAATTTTTAGGTAAGAATTAAATCGTGCATCAGTCCCGCAAAAACTCGATAATTACTCGACAGATAGGTACATAATTTATGTTTACGGGATACTGGAAAAAAAATGTTACAATGAAATCAATTGTAGGTAAGGGATTCTTAAATGTCATATCTACTTTGATGCGTTGAAATAATTGAATTTCAGTTTGCTGTCAAAGAATACACGAATAATAACCAGCCTTTGCAAATGAACACCGGCAAGATGGACAAACGCATTTTAGAAAGCTGTTGGAGATAGCATGCAACGAGCGGTTCGCACTACTTAATAATAATAATTTATTTGCATTAAAGTTTTACATTTTACATGAAACACATGGCTGTACATTGAATTCCAGGTAGATTAAGTATACAATTGTGTGGCGACACCAGCACTCTTGTTAAAGATGCTGGGCCCGTCCCTTAAGTAGAGGCACCTTAATTGTATGTATGCTATGAGTACTTAAGGCCGCATGATCTGGAAACACGAATACCTATATCGCTAATTTGCTTCAAAAACGTGATGATGTCCGACAATTCATTTTTTTTTTTGTAAATCATAAAAAAATATTTCGGTCATGGCGGTTTTGCTTCAATAACGTGATTAGTCACAGACAGACAATTCATATTTTTTGTGACGCTTTTTGGAAAACTTAAATCGGTCACGGCGGTTTCAATTTTCAAATAAAAAAAAACAACGGGTTGCACTCCGGGAGTGCCTGCAGAAGTGAAAATTTGAATTTTAAAGTTGTGCATTTTTGATATTTTGGAATAGTTAGGGAATTATTTCGCACGAAGTGCTTTAATTATCAGTATACAAGTACTATCATTTATGTGGTAAAATAAAATATTCATTTATTGCGCTATCGTACAATTTATATTACATTAAAAATTTAACACTTCAGAACTTTCCCTCTGTCTTACGAATTTCGATCAGGTCACGTGTCCTGACGCGAGTTTAACATTTTTTATCCATCCCAAAAAGTGCACAACGCCGCTAAAGTAGTTTTCACTTCAAAAATAAAAATTACCGTCGGACTTATCACGTTATTCAAGCAAAGAGGCGATATGGTCATGATCCTCTGCAGTGAGGAAAGGACGAAGAAGAAGAAGAAACACAGAAAACAATAACTGAAAAACGAACATACCACAGGCTACCACACAACAGTACAGCAACCAGCTCTAGGTAATTCTAGCCTAGTTAACACGCACGACTCGGAACTACCCACTTATAATAATAACTTACTTAGCGTGCCACTTACTACCTACTGTTACACTGTACAGTGTAAGCTATGGCATTGAACCTTGGCTGTGAAGTTTATGAGATAGCCTTTGTTTACTTGGGTAAAGAAAGGTGGAAAGTATAGTTTTAAAAGTTGATATGATTGAAAAATGACAACACATGAAACACGCATGACACATAACAACATCTAATCATAATCAAACATAATCTATTTATCTATCTTCTATTTTAATATATTTATTTCTTGTGTACGCGTGTATGTCACTGAACTCCTCCTAAACGGCTAGACCGATGTTGATGATTTTTTTTGTGTGTGTTCAAGGGGATTCGATAATGGTTCGTATAATTTTTCGTCAGACACAAAGCAAATGTTCGGACAGGACGACGACGAACGATTTATTTAATTCTTTTTTTGTTGTGTTTGTAATTGTCGGGGTGAGGTTTGTATGACAGAAAATTTTGATAAAAAGCATCCGGGCGAAGCCGAGGCGGGCCACTAGTATTTGATATATTTTGACCTAAGCGTCGTCGAATCGGATTTCGCTAAGTGAATAATGTTAAACTTAAAATCAAATAAAATTAGCGCTCTCCCAACGAGACTGTGTCAGGAGTATTTTATATTATGAATGTATTTTTTTAAAGTAATGTAAAAGTGCAAAGAAAGGTAAACACTCAAAAGAAAAACAGGTAATATTGGATTTCTCCGCAGCTTTTCAATGAGTAGTCACATTTCTCCAAAATAATTATTTAGTTACCTCATCTCTAAAATTTGTCTCATCTCAAAACAAATAGGATTTTGGTGAAAAGACTGACAATGAATATTAGATTTAAATAATAATGTAACTCATCGAATATAATATACATTTTGATTCGGTGTTGCGGTGGCGAAAACAAGTCCAGGGATGGGACACGGAATATCGATAGTGTGTATTAGTAACCGAATTTAAAAAGGAGGAGGTACCTTTTGGTTTTCTTTTTTTACGGTTGGGAAATCATCAAATGACTTCTTCCGCTCTGGGTGGAGTGGAATTTTAGACTCTTACTGACTAAAACCCATCCATGTTCCTTTTAAAGCCCTTTGCGTTCCAGGGCCGCGGTGACTCTTTCGAACAAATTCCTACCTATTTATTAGGAGGTACCTCCTCCTGATCAATATACGACCTGAGTCACATTTTTTCAACATTGGTCGTCAATATTCCTTAAAAACTTGTTCCAAACCATGTCTATTTTAGGAATATTTAAATATAAACTTGGATTGCCCATACAATAATTTTGGAGACAGCTTATTTATAAGTTATATTCTACTTTGAACTTACATCAAATTGAGGAGGGAACCGAAGATTACTTCTTTATTGTAAAGACATTTTCCTCAATTTCGAAAATAAACGTTTATAATAATAATTATACTTCCAGCTTTATTCCCAACTTTACCACAATATAAAACAAAATCCAAACAACTGATAATATAATTATTCGAAGTTCTAACCTGAAAATGTGGAGAAATCTTCGAAATTTTTGACAAAAGCTATTTCTCGGTGCCGTTCAAATACTTGAGTCAAAGTACCAAGTACCGAAGTAACTTGGAGTACTTTCTCAATTGTCATTTACCATACAAAGGCACTTTGAATACTTGTGACGTCATTGAAACTCCGAAATTTGATTTCTGATATGAATCGCGAGTTTAGATAAATTTTAATTTGATACGCTTTTCGGAATTTTGTTCGGGAGGTATCTGTGTAATGTTATGGGCGTTTATCGTCTGATGATGTGATCGTTAAACCTGGCTCTTTTTTTATAAGTACTGGTAATCATCAAATGATTTCTTCCGCTCTACCCAGAGCGTGTCAGACTCTCACTGACTAAAACTCATCCGTGTTCTTCCAGAAGCCCTTTGCGACAGGGCCGCAGTGACACTTTCGAATGAATTCCGCAGCCCTGGCAGGCTCTGGCTCTAGCGGGCCCCGTCTTCTATGCTGACATCTCTTTGAGGCGCGCGTTAAACACAGTCCGCCATCGACCCGGTCCTGGTTGTGCTTAGACAGTGAGCCACCCAACGCTCGCCGTCCGCAGGCCCGCGCCTACGGTGCCTGGGAATCGCTCTGCAACTTCCGACGCCCGGGGCGTCTTCTTCTGTTGCGGCAGCTGGGGCGTGAGGTTTGTCTCTCCCTCACACGATCCACCTTCACTAGCATTACCGCTTCGCAGAAGGAGGTGACCGCTTCTCATGCCTCCTCGCTTCGGATCATGGATTGAACCAGGAAACCTGGTACTCTAGCTTTAAAAGTATACGTATTATTAGTTTTTAAGGCTTTAGTAACTAATTTGATATTATCAAAATACACCCCTGTACTAGCTATTGATTTACTTATTCTAAGTTTATAACAACATCAGTTTTATTTATCTTAATATCTGTTATATTATCAGGTCTGATTGACATATTTTTTTATTTATATATATTGTTTTAGGTCTATGAAAACAAGCGCTGATGTGGTTGACAATGAAGCAATTCTACCTGGAAGTTAGTTATCCACTCTTGTTTTGCAGATCTCCAGGTTAGGTACAGCTATTAGGAAACACAGTCACCAGCAATAAATGATTAATTAATGTTGCTACAAAAAAATCGATATCAACAAATCCATTTCCCATCTCTATTTAATATAGTAAAACCTCTATCGCCCCACTAAGCCGAGCCATGAATACAAAGTGAGATGAATGCATTTCAACCACAAAGCTACCAAAGTAATATTCCCAAACATAATTCTCTTATTATATACAAGAACATATTTATATGCAGATCTTAAGGAGAACTGGCTTCTAGAGGTATTGCGGAACCGAGATTCTTCAAAATGAAAAGAAAATTAAAATATTTTTAATAGGGAAATTAATTTTCTTTTGTGTAGGAATAAGTCAGAATTTTGAGGTTGTGTTGTTGACTGTTTTATATTGAGACAGAAATGTATCGTCTGCGTCAGTGCAGGACCTTGTAAATATGCAAAAGTTTTTCTTACAGGAAAAAATCTTAAAATAAATTTAAGTACTGCTTTTTTTAGTCGCAATAACAAATTACTCAATTCTCTGAAGTGACCAAATTAAAAAAAAAATGGGTTCAAAACTTTTTATCATTAACAAGGTCACGCATAGTCACCGACGATATGTAAGTACTCATATTTTATAAGTTAAATATAAAAATAAATAGATAAAAATCTAAAAATAAATATATTGTTTTTGTTCCTGCCAAAGAAAAAGACAATATTTCTCAGAAGAAGCTTCAAACACTTCAACTGCATAAAACGACCCATATCCATTCTATTTCCCATCGCCCCAAAAATCGATAACCCCGGCTTCGACCGCAAATCGGTTAAATAACGCCAATCGGCTTAAAGTTCAGGGTGACAGAACTAATAAACGAGCCTTCTGTTTGTTTGTGCCCCGCTAATCTCCGCACCCTGATTGATTTTACGAAATTGAATGACAATGGAAAAGGGTTGGGGAATCCGGTGATGAAGGGATATTGTGATGCTGGTTCTATATGGAAGTGGTCCAGTTATGATTACATTTATTTAAACCTTTGGGGTTATTAAAACCACAAAGCCTGAATGTTCGTGGAATCGTATAATTTATAAAACACTACTATTTTTAACTATCCTATTTTTTATGAAATTATAGTTAATATAGAGTTGATTTTTGCATAAATTGTATCTTTACGAAACCTTACAAAACGAAATTAATAAATATTTTAAATATTATTTATTTATTATACACCTTTTTTTTTAAAGGATGGGAAATCATCAAATGACTTCTTCCACTCTGGGTGGAGCGGAAGGGCGTGTCAGACTCTTACTGACTAAAACCCATCCGTGTTCCTTCTAAAGCCCTTTGCGTTCCAGGGCCGCGGTGACTCTTCCGAACAAATTCCGCAACCCTTGCAGATTTATTGTACACCTACCACCACAGTGTGAATGCCTTGCTGCATTAAGTTCGCCTATATACAAAAACTACTACACTACTGTATATAAAAGGAATGCCAGCTCCCATAGAAAAAAGTTCGAACCCCTTTAAATAAATAAACTTTAATTGCCTAAATCCATTTCTGTTATAAATTAGGTTTTGATGACTCCCCAGATTGGCGAGGACCAGTCTAAAATTTCAATAAAACCCAGCTCATTCATACAGGATGTGTTTAAATCTCGCAGTTTATAACATTCTCTGTGCTATATATTTAGATGTAGTATTTGGCTCCAGTGTCATTCATTGAGGCACTTCATTAATCTTGGGCGCGCTGGACGGTACATGTAAGATGTAGTCAGTGAGAATAAATTAGATTTATTTTGTTTAAAACTTTTGAGAAGGATTAGTTTAAAAAAATAGTGGGATTTGGAATGGTCAAAATAATAGAGGAAGAACTAACAAAACGATGGATGGATTGTCTAAAAGATATTATGGCTAGAAAAAGATTCAACTTTTTTAATGGCTTCCTCCTTTAACGCTAACGCTCCTTGGTGATACGGACTAGAATTCGCCCGCAACTAAGCCCGAAACTACGGATTTCGGGTTTAGAGAATAGCCCCCCAAATTCAGCTGACTACCAGTATTTTACGTGGAGTGGCTGCCTACCAGACCCCCACAACCCATTAACAGGGTAACACGGTACTCCTTGGCAAGACTGAAATCAGATTTTCTGGCTTCTGACAATCCCAAAAGATCTACAAATGACAGCAAGGAACAACGGCTTAACGTGCTTTCCGAGGCACGGAGGAATCTTGATATGTTAAGATGGTCACCCATCCACAAACCAACCTCGGCAAGAGTTGCTTAACCTTGAAGATCGATCCGTGCGGCTGTTAATATTTAACCAAGCTCCTCCAAAAACTATGCTGCATGTGATAATAATATATTATTGTAAAGTTGACATTGTGCCCTATCGTGAATGTATAAAGCGTCCGTGATACATTGAGAAGGAAATGCACGAGCATTTCTAATGAGCATGAAATATATGAGCTTAAAATGTATGAGCATTTTACTAAGTAGTTACGGTTTTAAATCTGCTGGAGGTAAATGTAATTTTATGTAAGTAACTTTATTATGAATTCGTGTGCTCACTGCATTTTGCAATGAGTAGGCGAATTATTTTTTTATGAAAATGTTATTAAACTTTAATAAAATATTTATGTATAAAATGTTATTATACTTATATAAAATAGATCAAATAGATTTCCAAAAAATATTGGACACGTATTTTTTTTGTCACGTTAGCCAAAAATGGAGACGGTACAGTAAGTTGAAAGCTCGTGTGACGTCACTTATCAGTACACCTTGTAACGTCACTTTTCAGTAAAAAGTGTACTGGTAAGTGACGTCACACGAGTTTTCAACGCACTGTATCGCCTTCATTTTTTGTTGACGTGTCAAAAGAAAAAAATACTTGTCCGTGGAAATTTATCTGATGGACTTATTAGATTGTTTTAGTCATATACCCTATTTAATACGAAAAAAGATCTGAGCTCTACAAACACGGACGTAAGAGTACTGACTCCAAATTAATTGGGACAAATAGCAGGGAGAAAGAAAAAACGTCGTTGATTAATATGATTGGTACTGCCACTGGGTGGATGGTAATGATGATGATTATTAAATGGGTGCATTAAGGCACATATTACCTATTTTTTATAACCTAGTTTTATTTAGTTTAATTTGTTTTGATAGATTTAATTTATTTATTAATTAAGTTCATATAATTCAGTGCAACTTTGATGACATAGTCGTTTTTTTTTTTTGTAAGTTATTGCAACGTTTTGTGTGCATGCAGAGTTTACCTGTAAGTGATTGTCAAATGTATTCTGATTTGTTGCGTCTGTACCAGTGTATATAATTTTAAGTGAATCAAATAAATAAATAAATAGGTAAGTAATAATATTTTAAAATGTAACCGACACGTCTTGATACTCTGTGGTACTAGCAACGCGTCCATAAAACTACAATAAATTATTTCACCGGTCCAACACTTTTGTTTAACAAGTAAATAGTTCTACCTTTTCAACACTTAACCCAACTTAACATACACATAATACAGCAATAATTCGGCCCGTCTCATTCCGCAGGTCATAACAATACGTTATAATAGAAATATCTTTTGTTATTTCTGACTAAAACGCCGCCAAAATTAACAACATTTGCAATCTTACCGTAATTATGCAGAAGGAATAGAGAAAATAATTTTACGTTATAGCCACAGATATTCTAAATGGCGACGGTGTATAAATTAGAAGGTGAGGCCTTGGAGTTTATATTAGACAAGCCGTAGGAGCTGGACAGAGGATTGAGTTTTGCGTTAAGAGCGTTTGCTCCTCACGGTATTTCATACAAAGAACGAGTTCAGTGGGAAAGATAGAGTGATTTTTGTGTGTGAAACCTGTTTTCTATAGAAAACTTTAAATCGCTCTCTCTCTTAATTATTTTTCGAAAATTTTCTCAACTGACTATTTAGACTTACATATATCATACCAAGTTTCATTAAAATCATTTAATAAATTTCCAAGAATAAGGACTTGGAAGTTTGTATCAAACACCATGAGGAGTAAACGCTCTCAACCCGTGACTTTGTTCTAGTATTTACTGTGGCAGGCGATCACGTGTTAAAGTGACATTTATATAACCAATCCACAAAATACATAATCCAGAATTTCACGCATTAAAAAGCGATAGGCCGTATTCAATGGTCGCTTTCTAGTCTACTATATGTATTTATTATAGTTCTAATGAATAGACCAGCTTTCCTCACTAAAATAATAAATGCGAAAGCAATTTTATTTGTCACGCTTTTACGTTCGATTTATATATTTGCACCAGTGTGGGAATTTCAATATATTTTCACTAAAAATACAAGTTAAAATAACATAATGTATTGCAACCTGCATCATACAGTCATACCTCAATCTTCTACAGCTGCGCTCTATAAGCTCTACTTAATACTCTAAGCCCGTCACATTGTATATTTATTCGGCGTCTGCCTCCCTCCGGTGTAGTGCCATCCTTCATGTGGCGACGTTAATATCAGGGATGAGCGGGGCCCCGTTTTTGCGTAGAGCCTCTACCAGGGTAACAGCGTTGCAAGGAGTGAGAGGATAGCGGGTCAGAGTTCATTAGGGTTTGGAGTTGATTAGTTAGTTGGATATAGTCCGATCTTTCGGAATTTCAATCGCTATATGACTTTAAATTAGCGACACTACATCACCTTCGTTCGTTTTAAAACGGGGTAGAAGTATGTGTATCATACAGGCTCATTTATACAAATTGGAAATCAATTTTTTCGAGTCATATTCGAGTTGCAGTAATACATTCGTGATACTACTGGGGAGTTTGTTGCGCCACTTCTTCTCCCCAGCTAAAATACTAGGAAGTGGTGACGGGCGTGCGTTTTGGGGAACTGTCTTTATGTAGAACTTGGGCATTCAAAAAGTGCTGGCACATTCAATTAGTAAAATATTCAGTTACTATTATATTCAAAATCTATCAGTAACGTTTAATATAATTTTGCTTGTCGATAAATAGGTCGAATCTGTTCCAAAATCGAATCGGGGCATCCCGACTTCACATAGTCTTTGGTTGCTACGCCTAGAGTGTATATAAAATATATAAAAACCGGAGGCGCCAAGCTGCGGAGGTGAGCATGGGTACCTATCCTTTGTTACGTAAGCGCAAAGGGGTGCACATCCCGCAGCGCCCGAGACAATGTAGAAGCAACTTTAGTGTTTTGAGGTTAGGTTCCAATATAATTTGTTTTTCTCAAGAACGGTGCGTTACCTTAGAAAATTAGTTAATACGAAAATTGGGTCAAATGAACGTTATAATAAAAAGAGCATTACACAAATTGAAAATTAACGTTATACTAAATTTTATTAGAGCAAATGAAGGTTATATGAAATATAACATTAGGTCACATGAAATTAGGTTATGTGTTTTTTTTTTATAGCAAATGAAAATTTATCATGTGAACGTTATTTTAAGTGATGTTATACTATCCGTTATTATACCATCCATCGCTACCTTCCTAACACTTGCACCCCACAAGAAGATACCGCTAAAATTAATTACATTTATGATGGCTAGGTAATTAGTGATTAAGTATTTGCGCTCAGACCTTTACACTAGATTGGTACGTTTGCCTGCTTGGCAGAGGGGCTTGCATATAAATGATGAGCTGGATTTGAGAGGCCAGCAGAGACTGAAGTGTGGCCTAGATATTTTTTAGATTTTTATAACAGTAAAATATCTGCCTTGCCTCTTGACAACTATCATATTATGCTTGGGTCGGTTTCTATAGTAGGTGCCAGATAATCGTGGAATAACAGTCATTGACCCACCTACAATTATTGACATTTTTAATTTGAAAAACGGAATTAATGACACAAAGCTATCCCGAATCATCATCTCTCGTGATCCTTAACATTGTCTAATAATGAAAAACGATTCATATTTAATTGTTCAGGTACCTATGAACAGTTATTAGGGAAAGGTCAATATACTTTATTCCACATTTATCTGGCGCCTACTATAGTTAAGCTTTTTAGAGGGGGATTAAGCTGAATACCAGTGTTTTACATGGAATGTGTGAAATGAATGTGGAGGTCACACAGGCACCACTGCCTCTCTGGTCTACTGACTGACTACTCTAAGACTGGTGTCAGATTTTCTGGCTTGTATCTACCCGTAACATCTGTTAAAGATGTTCAAATGACAGCTGAGACCAACGGCTTAACGTATTTTCCGTGGCACGGAAGAGTCCTAGTATGATAAGATGGTTACCCATCCACAGACCAACCTAGGCAATCGACGGACCCGTTAAAAACAATCCTGGAAATACAGATGTTCTGTATGAACGACAACAACGTCACTTTGGCAGAACATAATTTTTAAACAGCATTTTCTTAACACTCTTTAAATCACACTAATATTATAAAGGCGAAAGTTTATGAGTGTGTGTATGTTTGTTACTTCTTCACGCGCAAACGGCTGGACCGATTGAGATGAAATTTGGTATACATACTGTTTGAGTCCCGGGAAAGGACATAGGATAGTTTTAATCCCGAGAGTATGTTCCCTTGGGATCTAGTAGATTATAAAGCTATACTTAAATTCCTTAATGATCGTATTAAATGTCCTTAAATTACATTAGTAAATACAAATAAGATAGAGGAAATAGACGAGCGGCAACAAGTATAAAATAAAAGTGAATTACAGAAGTATCTTTGATTTGCATCATGTGGTGTTTTAGTCAAAAGTCAAAAAAGTCAAAAGTCAAAAAAGTCAAAAGTCAAAGCATTTATTTCAAATAAACCATTATCTTATCTATCAGAATTGTCAAAGTCAGTCCGTCAAAAACATGAAGCTATTTGCACGTTCGCAAGCGTAGATCTCTATGGAGAAGAACGTGCAAGAAACTCCACGGACACTCTTTTAAATCATTTTATGTTTACAAAAAAAATCTCTACCTACCCCCAAAAAGGTGTAAGTTTGTGTTTATATTTCTTAAGTGTTTGGTTTTTGTTTACCCTTAAGGCTTTGATATACAAAGCGGACAGGGCGCTGACAAGATAAAATGTATGGCGTCAAAGGAACTAAATATACTTAGCGTCGCGGGCGCGCGGACAGACGTCATACATTTTCGCCACAGTGCCCACCGCGCGCCCTGAAATCTTTGTATAACATGTCCCATACAAAAGGCTTCCAATATCAACACTAGATAAGCAATAAAACAAAACGTTAAAAAAAATTCAACCATCACACAATGACCTTCCCAACTGACTTACCATCAAACACCATGAAAATCAAAAACAATACAGAAAATACCGACTCACGCATCGCTCACAAAAAAAATAGAGCCGTCCGTTTGTTCCCCGACAGAAAAAAGAACTGGAAGAAGTGCGATTCGTACTCTTGAACTAAGGGTTCCGAACCAATCATTTTCAGAATCAGAATAGAAAGAAAAAAACGACTATTTGACATAGACAGTGTAGAAACAAAATAAGGAGACTTCATTTTGAAATGTAGTTTCAAAATGAAGTCTCCTTATTTTGTTTCTTACAGTTTTCCTCTAAGCTTTAAGCAAAGGGTTATTATTTGCTTTTTTTTTCCTAAATTTTTAGTCACTGTACTTTCGTAGATAATTGTATCAATAGTAATTTTTCACGCTGCCATTTGGGTCATAAAAGTTAATATGTTTACAAAATTTTGAACTTAATCGATCTCTTACATTCGTAGTAAATGAATCCTGTGACAGATGGACGGACATACATACATAAATACATGAGCGACTATAAGTGTCCCGTTTTTCATACGGACGTTCGGAACCCTAAAAAACAGAAAAACCTTCTAAAAATAAACGCAACGAAACGGTTATCCATCACTAAAAGTCCCAAGTGCTTTCCTAAAACTAATTTACGAGAACAACATTATTGTGAGCCTGAAAAAAATTACTTTCACGCTGAAAAAAATTTGCTTTCTAATACTGTGAAGTGAGAGGTTCTTGGTTAACGTTTTTGTTAGTTTTCAGGGGCCTGTTGATGGGTTAAGTTGGTAGTTTTCAGTTTTTGGGGTTAGCAATATACGTAAAACTTTTGCTTTTTGTTAGTATTGAGATGTCCTTAGAACAAAGATTGAAAGGGAACCGCTTATCTTGGTATGGTCATGTGAAGAGGAGGGATGAAATGCACGTAACTAAAAGAGTTATGAATATAAATGTGGATGGCTGGACAGGGAGAGGGCGGCCAAAGAAAAGATGGATGGATTGTGTTAGAAGTGATATGATAGAAAAGGGAGTTAGTGATAGCGTGACGGTTGACAGGACAGAATGGAAGAAAAAAACGTGTTGCGCCGACCCCTAGTAACATGGAATAAGGGCAGGAAGATGATGATGAGATGTCCTTAGAACAGTGTGTGAGTTAAATATGTAATTTAACTCACACACTGATCCATTGTTGTTAATAATATTGTAAATATGTGAGTACCATGTCCCTTGCTAGCAAACTTAGTTTTATCTCTGCTGGTATTGCTTTGTTGTACCTATTAGTATATAAGTGTGTGCTGTATATTAGGGTAATGTTGGGTGCATTGTGCTCACATAATATAATCAATTTAACAATGTATGTATACAAAATATTGTAAAACTTATATTTGAAAAGAGTATCTATGGAGTTTCTTGTCCATTCTTCTCCATAAGAATATACTTATTGCGAATGGACAACTAGAGTCACTAATATTTTAATTTCAAACTGTATATTTGACGTTAAAAAGTGCCATTTAATGGTCCAGTTAATTTTTTTTATTGATTTTGACTTTGACTTTGTATGTAACGAATGAACTTAAAACTACTGGACCGATTTGAAAAATTCTTTCAGTAGTGGATAGCTACATTATCAGCGAGTAACATAGGCTATATTTTATCTCCGTACTCCCACGGGAACGGGAACTACGCGGGTGAAACCGCGTGATGTCCGTCTAATCTAACTATTGGTATATTGAAAACTTGTCAAATTTGGAATTAAGGCAAGATTTGACGCGTTCTTAGATCTAAATTCTCAAATCAGAAACAGGGATTAATTACCAAAGAAAGATACCAGCGACGCTGACCCTTGACTTGATGACCGAACGATGGTAACTTTTTAAATTATTTTTTAAAAGAGGTAGACAGTCTTTATAAAAAGCTATTTTTGTAAATGTTACACTTCCTAAAACCAACTTCTTATTATACTTCATAATCATTATATCAACTAATCGTACACAAAATCATTCAGAGAAACTAGTTCGCACCAAACATACCCACATACTGAACCAACCACCACCAAGAACTCACTTAATAAATATAATAAAAAACAAACAAAAAAAACTCCAAGAAAAATGTCCACAGGACTGACACCACTAAGTCTCTCAGATACCCCAGAGTGTCCCTTCCCTGCTAAGTCACATCCGCTAAATGTATTTGTGCAATACTCCGGCTGCAGATTGAATAACAGCTACAAACGGTCAGCTTGAAATGGTCCCTTGCTGTGATCGCTATTACACTCGATTAAGGCAAATGGCTTTTAATGCTGCCAGCTACAAATGTAATGCTGTTTTTGTACGTTTATTTATTTTGTTAAATATGTTATGATACACTTTATTTATGGTTTTGCATGTTAGAACGAGTTTTTCCTTCACAGGCGCGATACTCATCTTAAAATCGATTTGGTTTCGCCATTTCATTGATATTACCACCATTCTATTTGGCAAGTTTTGCACGTGAAAAAACTAAGTGGAGAATGATGTCAAAAATGGAAAATATAACTAAAAATCACGCTCATAATCATTGAAAGGCTACCTATAGGTGTACTTGTAATACGTCTGCATTTTGCCAGTTACGAATTTCTCATTTAACAGGGGCCCAGCCCATTGCCAGTAACCAGGCACAAACGCAGACCCCACATCCACTGAGAGATCCTAAAGTAATAGAACAGAATAATCATCATATTTTTTCATAGCACTTTTATAAGGAGGATTCTTGATCAAATGTGCTAGGAGTAAAATAATATTTACAAAACATAATCCCTCGTTGTCAGTAAATCTACTTTCTAAAATATTTGGAAGATTTATTTTATCTGTTTCCGCAAATATATTATAATTTGCAGCATTCAGCATCTTAATATAATATTTTTCCTCGAAATCTCTATACACCATTGAAATTGGGATGTCCTCTAGACGGTCTATAAATCTATCGACGATTTACTATACTGACATAAATATTATATTAATATTTTGTATATTAATATATCATTCTGGGTCTTTCTAGTGCGGCATTGCTCTTGTGACCTTGAGGTCAAAGTACGTCATAGTTTGCGTCTTAATTGTAAGAGTGTAGGTCGACTGCCAGGGCTGAGGAATTTGTTCGAAAGAGTCACCGCGGCCCTGGAACGCAAAAGGCTTTAGAAGGAACACGGATGGGTTGTAGTCAGTACGAGCCTGACACGCCCCAGCTCCACCCAGAGCGGAAGAAGTCATTTGATGATTTCCCAACCTCATTTTTATGTAAAACTTCAAAGATTTTTCGTTTATTAATAAACAACAAGATCATCATTTCAAAACCTTAAGTCTAATTTTTGTCAAAAAAATATTTGGAAATAAGAAATAAAACATGTTTATTTGGCACACACTGAAACACAATGTAGGATAAAAATAAGGAGACATAATTCTAAAAAACTAACATTTTGTGCCTCACGGCTGCCTCAGATAAGTACAGGGGTACGATGAAGTCTTAAAACGATCATGATTCTGCTCTAAGAGGGAGACGGAGCTATACATAGCGAATAGCACTATCTCGTTTACATCATCGGAATTGGATGGTCATTAGCACGTCATAGTAGAGCTGCTGTTCAGCAAAATACCAGACAAATAGTAAGTGTCTGACGCTCGTTTTCAACTGAAACCTACGTTGAGTGAATATAACTTAACTTTTTTTTTTATGGATGGGAAATCATCAAATGACTTCTTTTGGGTGAGCTCGCTCCATCGTCGACTTTGTCTCTGTCATCTATGACCTAGACTAGAGTCAAGAGCAAACTCATCTCAAATAAAAAAAATAAAAAAATTACCAATTACCGTTATTCTAACCCATTTCAAGAATAAAAGGGGCACAGTTAAAAACAAATTAATTATATTGCATCCGGTCCGTTCCAGTTTCATCCAGTTAAAACCGGTTCAGTCATAACACAAGGGTTAACAGTGTTGCATTGTGGACAAAAGATATTAAATATTTTACGACCTTTTACAATGGTGGTCGTAAATCCATAGCGGTTGCTTCCATAGTCCGAATATTGATTCTTAAGTATGGAAATTCTTTGGCAAAAGAGACAGAAGATAAAATGAAGTGAGGAAAATATTTTTATCTCTTTCGTTTTGGTAATAAAAAGATTTTATTTAATGTTAGCGCTTTTATGAGGGTTCCCTGTGATTTGAATGGTGCCAATATGGAGTCGGTTCATACTGTATAAGCCACAGGGTGTGTTGAAAGATCAACCTTATTTTAGACGGAGTTTTGTTGGCTGTTAGAAATTTTTGGGAATTATGGTCTAATGTCGTAGGTTTTTGACAGCCACGAAAGATAATGTTTTTCGGGCGTATCTTTTCATTAATTTTAATGTCTTTATTGCCTCATATCTTCAAAACCTTTGGATAGATCTTGAAAACTTTGATTGAACTACACTAACTGCTGCCAAATGAATCAGACTGCACGACCTTCTTTGGAACTTCATAGTCGCATTATTGTATACTAGTTGCCGCCCGCGGCTCCGCCCGTGTGATTGTAGAAAATTATCCCAAGGGAACATATTCCCGGGATAAAAATATCCTGTGTGTTATTCCAGACTATAATCTACCACTGTGCCAAATTTCATCAAAATCCATTCAGTATTTTTTGCGTGAAAGAGGAACAAACATTCATCCATCATAGTAGGATGATACACACAGTTATTCATTTATTTAGTTCTAAAGAAAAGAAAACTCATCTAAAGGAATATCTTATGGGTTTTTTTTTAACTTGCTGTTAAAACAACAAAAAAAACACTTATTTTAAAACAATCATATTACTGTGTTTTAAAGTACTCGTATGTGGCTTTTTTACTTCAAAGTGTTACGGTCTGACGTTCATTTGGGCAAGAGATGCCATCATAAATTATCTTTAGATATTCTATAGAAACTAATCAATTTGTTGGTAAAAATATATAATAACTTATTAGAATAGTCATGATTCTTGCAGAAAAAAGTGTAATTACCAGACGAGTTCAAGCAAAAATGTAAAGGCTTTTTTAGTTACCTTTTCTAACAAAAAACTATTTAAATGGTAGCTAAATTACAAGCCTTCGTCTGGGAATAATTACACTGCATAATTAAAAAAAAAAATGTTGAAAAATTTATTGTAACACGAAATCCTGGTGAAACGTCCACACAAAAAACCCAGAAAAGGTTTTTCGCCAATAGGTTTAGCATAAAATAATTAATCAGCCTATGACGTTTTATGGGACATGAGACCTTCTCTTTGAGAAAAAGGGAGAGGCCTGAAATCCATCGGTGGTGGATATTACTGGTTCTTTAATTCTTTATTGTACACCATAACAGCTTATATTAATTCACAGTGATTTAAATAGTTCATGTACAAAGGCGAGCTTAACTCAAAAATGAGTTTTCTACCAGCAAACCTTTGAGTGATAGAGAGAGATCACAATAGAGGGTAGGATCCAGTGCACACATTTTACAATACTACATTCTGTATCATACATAAAAAATTACATACATAAACATATAAATATATACATACATGGTTAACAAGGAACAACATCTTTTTAGGGTTACTATTCCACGCGGACGAAGTCGCGGGCAAACACTAGTTTTACAATATATACGTTAATCACTAAAACCCTTAACAAGTTTTCTTCAGTACATGCAATGGATTTCCTCGATCTGGGCTGTACTCCATACCAAAGTTTAGTACTATACCGATAATCCGTATTCACATGAACGCCTCTCAGACAAGCAAAACTTTACTACTGTTATTAGTTTAGTATTGTTTGTTAAACAAGTCAATTATAAACGAAGCTATATTGAGTTTATGTTCTGATGAATGGACAAGAATTAACGTCTTTGGGCTTAATCATCAAATGACTTCTTCCGCTCTGGGTGGAGCGGGAGGGCGTGTCAGACTCTTACTGAAAGCCCTTTGCGTTCCAGGGCCGCGGTGACTCTTTCGAACAAATTTCGCAACAACTTCTTTGGGCTGTCATCATTATTTTGTCCTTTGACTCCAAACAAAGTGACTCTCTACCAGCGACAACGATTGTCAACATGACCACAATGTATGGGACATTAGTGTTAAAATGATTGCTTTGTCAATTCATTTCATTTTTGCCTTTTAGTTATTGGATTCATTTTGTCTAGGATTCGCCGCTAGAGGCGCTAGTGTAGCGTGAGGTCTTCGAAGTGTTAAATTTCTTTGTTTGTGGGTTTCTGATGCGGGTTTATTGACTCATTTTATGTGATTTTCAAGTCACTGCTATATTGACGTTATATAATCATATTTGATCGCACTTTCACGTTATTAAAATGATTTTAATTTGAACTTTGCTTCCGTGCACGTAATAACGTATTTTAACAGCTGCTTAAGGACCTCTCTCGCCAGTGGTGCTAACTGGTGAGCGCAAATACGGTGGCCCTCATTCATTTGGGGTCGGTGCAACCTTTCTTCTACTTCTGGACTTCTCTATTAGTCCTTACCTCCACCACTCTCTTTATAAACAAGTCAAAGTGTGTTAATATTACTCATATTCTTATTTATTTATTCAAAAATTATTGGTAATAAATGGCTTAAAGCAACCTACACTAAATGATAAATGATATTTATTTTGCAAGTAGGTTAAACATAACACTTTTACACGTCAATCTTTTTTGGTAATTGTAAGCTAGATGAGGCCGGTATTTCCTAGCTGACTACCCTGAGAAGAAACACCGAAACAAACCCAGAGGTCAAAGTCTCTTTTAAAGTGCATACAATATGTACAGGTCAAATCATATGAGAACCATGTAGGTTAATGTCCGAGGTGGACTTTTGAGGGAATCGCCACACAGATTTGAGTGGACCTCTCCAGTCTGTGCAAACTTTTGTCAGTAGTCGAGTAGCTCAACTTAGAAACATTAAGGAGCTCAACGACCCGACTGTTTATGTGTCGCTGTTTATGGACTCTTCACAGACTATTTAAACATATTTTATATTACAGCAGAATCGTTCACATGATTTAATGATCTAGTGGTGGCAAGCGTATCTGCTGACCATGCGATTCTGGGTTCGACTCAGGGGTAAGGTATAATGTTAATTTTGCCCAGCAAAACCAGGAGCCAGGAGGCTGGATGTACGGCTAGCTGGGAAAGCTCCGCAACTTTGATCTAGCCTATTGGCTATATCAAAGTTGGGGATCCTAGCAAAAGTGAGACGGAACTCGACGCCGGAACAGCTGCTCAAACTTATCAAGCGGAAGTTACGAGTTAAGTTAAGAGTACTGCTCTCATCTTTGGGACGGATCTGCCAGATACCAGCTTGATGCCCTTGAGTCAACTGAGTAACGAGCCAAGAGAATCATCGGCAATGACAGGCTCGTCGAAGCTCCAAAGTCTTGAGCGTCGACGCCGAGTTGCTGGACTGTCGGTTTTCTATCGATTGCATTTTGGAGAGTGTGCGACGGAATTGCAATGTTTAATTCCGCCAAGCCCGTCCCATCATCAGACCACAAGACGGACGGCGAGTCTTTAAGTCAAGAGTGAATAGGTTACTTCTAGGCAAGCGAGCTGTATTTTCGACTACATCATCGCTCACCATCAGGTGAGATAGTGGTTAAACGCGTGCCCATCAATAGTAAAAAAAAAAGGTTAAGGGGCGAGTTATGTTGAAGTCCCTTGTAATCATGGGGCTTTAATATTACTTGCGAACTGTAGTTGTGTGTAGGCACTAGGTATAAACTTCTGTCTACCCTTTTACAAAATCGACAACACGATTGACGCAGTGGTTGAGCGATCGACTGCTGCGCTGCGTGTCGTTTGTTCGATTCCCGCACGGAACAAATATTTGTATGGCCTACAGATAGTTGTTCCAGGTCTAGCTGTTTGTGTATGTGAGTTTATGTTTGTAAACGCACCCACGATACAGAAGAAATTCCTAATGTCCCCAAGCAACGATTTAAAAAAAAAAAAAAGATTAATGTTCTAATTGTCTTTTACAAGTCAATTATAACAGCCTATTGGGTTAAATATTTAGATTAATGTATGACAATTTAAAAAAAGTTAGATTCATAAATCCATCGGGCCGGCTTGTAGAGCTTTGATCGAGTTATTACCCTTTGTTGTGTATCGGCTTGCTATGTCCAGTTGATGATCAAAGGCTTTGATTTTTATTGCTCATATCTTAACTCGATACACTTAATTATATCATCCATTTAAATACGATTTTATATCGAACTTATATTGTTAAGCGTATCATTTAGAAATAAATACACCATCATGCCAGTATTCCCCAAACGACTGTGAACCTATTCATACTACAATATTTAATTATATATTATTATTTTACATATTATTATTATTATTATATCTATTTGGATTGGGGATATTATAGAAAAAAAATTCAAAGATACAAACTCCTAACTGATTTGGGGAAAAAAATAACTTGTGCGCTTCTAGTGTCGAATACACAGTAAATTTGTTTTTCAAAAATCCCAAGTCCAACCATTCGGTTTACATTTACCGTAAAAAAAACGTCAATTTCATAGGTAAAGAACCAATACATTTATTGTTCATTACAATACCTGAAGAAAAATACCACAATACATTCATACGTACATTCCATTACTTGCTACAAAACATAGCGTCATCTGCTACGGCGTAGCATTACCTATTACGGCGTAGCACAAGAACTAAAATAAAGTACTCGTCTTTCTTCACAAAAATCGGACCTCACAAAAAAGTCCCAAAGAAAGAAAGATAAAAGAAAACTATAGGAAAAAGATAAAACAGCTTGAGTGTCGTTAAATCCAGCCAAATGGAAGGCGTATCGGCTTAAAACAAATCACACGGAAGCTGCTCCTCTAATCCTTTAGGGTAGTTGGGCTAACTATCGGGAATTATCAAGATTTGGAATTGGGTTTAATTGAATCTTGGCGTTTCAGGTTTTGGGTAATATGACTGGAAAAAATAATTCTCTGTAATTATAAATTAATCAGGATTTATATAGAAATGTCAAGTACAACGTGTAACAGAATAAACGCAATACTTATATTATAAAACTAGTGGACCACCCAGGCTCCACCCGGATGTTAATGTTTTGAAAATTTTCTTTCATAAGAACTTTCTCCTGCCACAACAAAAAAAGAATTAGCGAAATTGGTCCAGCCGTTCTTCAGTTTTGCACTTAACAACACATTTAGCGACTAATTTTTAATTATATAGATATAGACTTAGTATTTATTTTTTATTTATGTGTTTATTTTCTTCATCTTTATAATTCAGCTTTATAATTTACTAGCTGCCGCCCGCGGCTCCACTCGCGTGAATGTCGAAAATTATCCCAAGGCAACATACTCCCGGGATAAAAGCTATCCTATGTCCTTTTCCGGGTCTCAAACAATCTCTGTATCGAATTTTATCTAAATCGGTCCAGCCGTTCTCGCGTGAAGAAGTAACAAACATACACACACACACTCACATTCTTTCGCCTTTATAATATTAGTGTGATGTGATGTAATAGTGTGAAATGCTTTTTGGGAAAATATTTAAACTTTTCTTTCTGTCTTAATTTATCTTCCAATATTTATAGCTTTTATAGCGAGATACTAACAGAAAAATACTCCCTCAATTTTCTCCATATCATTACCAAAACAGCACAAGTACAAATTTAATTTTCAAAGGCTTTCTCAATACAAAAATGTTCGCGTCAAATCAATCAAAGACGGGCTTAGAACAAATGGCTCCGAAAACGTTTACGAACGAACCGATTGAGATAATCATAAACAAATCATATCCAAGCTGCCTCCGCACTAATCCTTTGCCACTTAGGGGTGGCGCGACGCGGATCTTTGGGATCTTTTTTATACGCAGTTGAAATAAATTTTATAGTACCTAATTTTTCGATCGGATCCATTTTACCCGCAATATTTTTAATTAGATACCAGCTTTTGCCCGCGACTTCGTACGCGCATATCCCGTTTTTTCCCGTTCCCGTAGGAATTTCGGAAAATTTTCTCTTTTTGCTCCCCTACACTCTACAGGAACCTACATGCCAAATTTCAGCTTTCTACGACCGACCATTAGTTTCGGCTGTTCATTGTCTGTCAGTCATTCAGTCACTTAATCACTCAGTCACTCCGTAACGGAAGAATTTCATAAATATTTATTTAATGAGAATCTACTGTTACTTCTCAAATGTTTCGTAATAACATTTCATCGAATTATCTACTCAACAGATTATTATGCTGAATGCCTTGTTGCATTAATTCCATCCGGGTACCACTACTGTACATTAAATAATGTTTACTTAAATGAATAATATTCACAATGGTTTAACGAAAAGATTCAGCAATTTTAATATATATACAATTATACACGTTACATTTACATCGGAAACCGAATGACACATTTTCAAATTGCCATGTTAAAAAATGAATTTTGTCAAATTACTTAGTCAGAAAAGATGGTATTTCCCAAGCGCAAAAAAGGTGAAAAAAAATCACCATCATCTGCATCACTTTTGCATTCAACAACAACAATTTAGCAGTCACCCATAGAGTAAGAGATTTATGGAATATAATGTCTACTACAGCATTTTTCATTATTTTTCCCTAAAACAAAATTCAAGTAACAAAACAAACACTGTGTCAGCTGTTACACACAACCCATGTCCCATCACATCTAATTTGCCTAACTTATCCGCGGATCCATCGGATAGATCCACGCGAACCCATCGGGTGGATCCGCGCGAGGCAGCCCTGTGCAACATGTTTACATTCTGCGATCGTGATGGATCGCTTGCTTCCCACCCTACAGCCTACCGACGTTACGGGGATGTAGGGAGGATGGTTGGATTGAGCGCAGTTGTGGAGCACGTGTGAGCGTGGTGGAAAAAAATAGATAAGTTTTTGTATAGAGGTATGCGGTACAGAGAGTAAAGTCCCGCATACCTCTACTGGAAATGGGAGGATCCTTCGAACCAGACGGTCGTTGTGTCTGGTGGGCAACTGCCCGATAATTGATATTCGGACTGTTGTATATGTTCAAATTGCACGGAGAACTTTGCTTGCGCGATGCAGGATTTCGTTGATAGTTCGTCGTAGATGGCGCTGCGGTTATTTTTGTTGCCGTACAAATTTCGTTTCTTAGTTTTTCATGCGGCGGTATTGATGCCGCTACAGTTGTCGTGATAATAGTTGCAGATGTTGCATTGTACTTCATTTAATTTAAATTTTTTTGAAACCACGCCTTTGTTAGCGTAGCACACAGCTTTTCAGCTGTTATACACTGCAAGGTTCAGAACTCACGCTGGTGCACGAGCGCCTCGCCGGCGCATCGTAGATATGTATAACACACACTTCACCGACTTGGATATTTTCGCGATTACACACTTAAAGTTCAAAAGAATGGCTATTGAATCATTAAAATAGTTCCTTTACCGTCATCACACGAGTATTATCCCTAAAATACCAATGTTTCTGTAAAATTTACGCACGTTTTAAATTTAACAACCTGTAATAAAATTGTTCCACCTTTTTTTACGTGTGTACAATAATAATCATATTTGATTTGATTTGATTTAATTATATAACTCGTTACCATTATTCCGTTGACATTTGTGTGGGTCCCAATAAAGTGAAATAAAATTGTGCCACATTTAAGGCAAAATATGTACAGTCAACAAAACTATTTGGTTTGCAGGCAGCCAATTTGCAACTACTTTAAAACAATGTTGTGTGTGTTCTGAGTAGATAATTATTGTACACTCGTAAGTATGTCATAAGCTTACTAACTGGGTTTTTTTTAAGGAATCAGACGTTTTTCACTGTGTCCGATACCAATTAACTCGTTTATTCTTGGTCCGAAACTATTGAATTATAGTAATATCTTCTTAAGCGTTCAAAGCAAGAATCTAGATTAGAATAATACAAAAGACACTGCCATTCTGCATGTGGGCCTTCTTGCCTAGTTTTATACTTGAACATCAATCTAAAATATGATGAAAAACTCACTACTAAAAGACAAAAATGATTGATAAAACTGACGACTACACGGTGTTCCAGACGTGCGTGCTCAAACTCAAGGGCGATTGATTGAGAAGTTCTGAAGCTGATATAGAGTTAAAAACCGGTCAAGTCCGAGTCGAACTCGTGCGCCGAGAGTTTCATACCTACCCATTATACCGCCATAATATAATTGGTATCATTTTTATTGATGGCTGGCGTCAACTATGTATGTGTGTATGGGGACACTCTTTAATTTTCAACTTTTTTTTATTTTTTGGTATTTCTGTTTATTTTTGCTGTAAGATCTCCCCAATTCCCCATATTCATGATAATTAGCAGTATTTCATACACTTTCAATATTTTTCAATCAACACAGTCACATCCAGTTACAATTAAGCTACATCGCGGTTTCCTCGCAGCCGTCAGTGTTCGCGCGAACATTTGATAAATGCGTGCCTCACTTTTTGTAAAGCTTTATTTTTATCAAATTGGATTTTTATTCGAGTCCAATCTTATGTGGCAGGTTGGTTCATTTGGGAGTTCGTTACGTTGGGGTAATGGACTAGAGTTGTGGCAATTGTGTGGATGATTGAAGGCCATTTATGTGGGGACTTGTTACCAGCTAGTTTAGACGTTGTTTTTATTTATTTATTTATTTATTTAAACTTTATGTACAATAGTGGTACATGGGCGGACTTAATGCATCAAGGCATTAAGTAATGCTTTCCTTAGTCTGTAAATTTCAACACATTTGCTCAAAAAATGTATGCAGGCTGTATACATTGTTCGAAAGTTAAAAATTGCGTAAATTAAAACGGAACTTGCGGTAAAATAGGAACTCTCATCTAAGTACATATTTTACCGCACTCCTCGTTGTATTGCGCCGTGCGTATGAAATAAAAAAAAATAAGAATTTCACCAAGGAGTTCAACATTACTAAAATAAATAATCTGAATGATCAAACCTCCTTGGAAGCGCTTTCGCTTAATACGTTTGTCTTACTCTAATACTAAGAATACGAGACGAAATATTTAGCTCTAATTTTCACCACGCGCACGTGGCGCCATTTGCAAATTCGCGCTATTTTCAAAAGAAACGTCAAAGATGGTTGCGACTTTCCGACTGATATCTAAAAACAAAAAGTTTGTTTCATTACCTATTGCACTGTTTTTTCGAAAATGTGTTGAAAAACGTGCGTAAATTGGTTTTTACGAAAGAGTAGACGAATGTAAGTCCGAGAAGAAGACGAGGGCTTACCATTTGATTGTCACGAGTTTACTACCGCACCAGTATCATAAATAACTATTAATTATGACTGAAAGTTGACGAAATTATTTACAGAGCAGTAACAGACACATAGACAAGACCTAATATATTGAAACTGTACGTAGGTAAATAAAATACAATGAGCAACCGTGCCCTCTACTCCTTTTTTTTTAATATTACTAATTGATCACTCTTATCTTTAATGCATGCCAATTCCCCTTTAGTATACAGAATCATAATTACTCCTTTTGTAATTCAGCCAAAATACTATTTCACCTCAAGCCCTAATTCTTTGGCCCAAACCTAGCCACATTCCCTAGAGAGACTCTCTAGTACAAACACGATAGACACATTTGCCACCCAAAAAAGCCTTAAATATACACAAAGTAAGAGGCAAACATTAATCTAATAAACAGATGTATTCTATCTTGAAGTTCAAAATGGAGTTCTTAGTGGGAAGAGAATGGCTGTCGTTACAGTTGTCTAGCTAAAAAGGAATTATGGCGCGAATCTACTGCGAATGAGGAAAAAGTGCGGCGGGGATGAAGCTGGATAAAAATGGGTAAGACTATGGTTTGGAATGGGTATGGTGGAGACTGATCGTGGAGTTTAAGAAAGAAGTGGGTTTAAGAACGACTGATGGGGGCGCTGAGTGTGTATTGCTGCAGAACATATTATCTTGCTGCTTTTGTCACTAGCGCGGCAGTGTTATGTTCATCTTTTTGACCGACCGACCAATTCAAAAGTTTCTGTGAATGATCGATTGAAAATAAATGTTTTTGATTTTGTTTATTAATTGTTGGATTGCTTATCAGAAAGGTTATTCGGAAATCGAAGGAACTCAATTGTTTAAATTGCTCATACTGGGCTTGCTAAAATTAAAGCTACGAATTATTTTCATGTGGAATTGATTGCAGTGCTTAATCTATTGATAAGTAAAAAAAAAGTTATGCTGATAAATCTTTGACATAAAATTCAAAAATTCAAAATTCAAAATTCAAAAGTCATTTATTCAAATTAGGCTGAGTGCCAGCACTTTTTGAACGTCAAAGTTCTACATAAAGACAGTCCCCCAAAACGCTCGCCCGTCACCACTTCCTAGTGTTTTAGCTGGGAAGAAGAAGTGGCGCAACAAACTCCCCAGCAACACATCTGTCTGTTGAGTTATAAGAACTATCACTTATACAAAGGTATGTAAGTAGTCAGTATTCTTACAAAGAAAACGATACAACAAAGGTAACACTTATGTGCGCAGTCTTGTTGAATATGCTTCTCCCGTCTGGAGTCCAACCTACATTATCCACATAGACAGGATTGAACGCATTCAAAAAAAGTTTACCAGGCACTTGCGTTTTAAAGACCATAACTGTCCTTACCGAGCTGATTACACAGCCCGGCTAAGCTACTTCAAGTTGGACTCATTGAAGCGAAGAAGAGATCTAAACGATCTAACAACACTTTTTAAAATTGCTAACGGGTTAACATCAACTCCAGATCTCCTTGACAAAATCAACCTAGACGTACCTCGGCATTCTCATCTGCGATCTAAGCGTTCTGTTAGAACATTTGTAACAAAACCATGTCGCACAAACCTGGGTCGACATGCTCCCCTAAATAGAATGTTGGATTGCTACAATAGAACCTGCTCTATCGACAGCGGTATCGATGTTTTCTTTGACAGGCTACCAAAATTTAAAAACAAAATACTCAGTATTGACCTGTGATCAGCTGCCTACACCCTTTTGTCTCTTTTAATTTTTGACTTTGAATAGATTTTTTTTTTAATTTTTTTATGTTTGAAATATTTATTGTAATTTTTTCTATTGTACTTGATTTCTTTTTGTTTCCAATTTAATTTAATTTAATATAACTGTTCTTTTGAAATTGTTTTAATTATTTTATTTTATTGTAATTAATTTAACTTATTCGCTATGTGACATACCTATATTTGACATCTTTTATTTATTAACTATTTTTTTTTTTTTTTATCAATTGTGTTATTGTAATTTATTTTATTTTGTAATGCATTGTTTAAATTTAATTACCTATTATTTTGTTTCAAATGAACTAATGAATCTTTGTTAATCATGTTAATCTTTCATAGAGAATGTTGTGCATACCTATAAGTGATGTATTTGCACAGAATTCAATACCTATAATTTCCTGTTTTTTTTTTAATTGTAAATATGTCGTTGGTGTGCCTTACTTAATAAATAAATAAATAAATAAATAAATAAACACGTAAAAACATAAATACATAAAACATAAATGTACATTTACAATTATCTATGAAGTGGTGACGAGCGTTTTGAATATTTTGATGATATTTCCCCTGCCTCAAATAATATATCTAATAAAATCAATTGTTTTAATTGTGATCATATCAAATTATTATTAGCAATGTTTTAGTAGTTCCATATAATCAACTTATTTCCATAATATTTGTTAAAGTTCATCTTTTCATCTCCCACAAAAAATTATGAGTAAAATATAAGTTATTAAACCGACAGTTTACTTTTTAACCCTTTGTTATAAAACGTAGAAATCTCCTCAACAAACGGCTAGATCTCTCCTCGGCAAAGCAAACTCAAACTTAATATATTTAACTGTTTCAGATTAATGGTCGAGCGCTTAAAGTGATTAAGTCACCGTGGTGCCATCTATGAGACGATTTGTCTTACTATTGTTTGCTTAGAATTTATTTGATTGTACATTTAATAGATAAGAGAACTTAACATTGATTCTCTTAAGAAAATGTTATTTCAAAATGAGTTTCTGTTTGTACATTTTCGACAGTTACGGGTAAGTTGGCACGAGGGATTGGTAACCTTGGAAGGTTCTCGCGGTCTCTCCATGTAAAATATAGGTACGCAGTTGCATAATGTTTTGCCTGAAAGCCAAAAGGCATTCCAGTAGCCTTCCGCCACGTGCCACGGCATGCCGCCGCGGGATCCCTTAGCGAACTCTCCATGCCGTGTCAAGAAATCCCTTTCGATGCCATGAAACAATTTAAAACACTGGCATTTATATCGTATTCCTATTAGATAAGTTTGAATGTTCTTTGGTAAAAAATTAAATCCTCTGCCATTCCGTTCCGGTGTGCGTAGACCCAAACCCAGCACTTTTGGGAAATGGCTAGGAAGTTGATTTGGAAAAGTAAAATAAAGTATATAAATACTTAACTAACTATATACACTAGAAATGAAAAGAAAAACTCCTAACTAAATTAACCCTAAAATATGGCGTCAAAAAATTCATCCGCATCGCTGTCGACTGGAAGTGTACCCAAAAGACTGGTGGCATTGCCACGTTGTATGGCAATGCTTATTCTTTGACCAAGGTAAAAGCCATCCCTTGGGTCACGTGAAGTGTCAAATAAGCGCCTTGAGAGATCTTTAAACAAGTTATGTGCACTCGGACCCCAAGACCCGAGAGTTTCAACCCCAAACGGCTCGAAAATATAACTACCAACAAGTTTATTATATTTCCGCCGCTTGAGGTTCTCTGCAGCCGCAGCGCCAGCACAGCACGAAGAGCTAGGAAGATGGGATGGCGCAAGAGTATCGACACAAGTAGCGTTCCACACCAATGGCCTACCCATCTTCCATGGAAATAACGACATGCCAAATAAAGTAAGTTCAAAAATCTCTCGTGTTTAGCCTTTTTTTCAGGCGCTTTGTACGATTCTCTAACAAATACACATTTATATTGTTTCTTGGAAGGAGAATACGAGTACAAAGCGTGCAGAGTGCAAATTCTACTCATTTGTAACAACAATAAAAGCCTTAATTTACCTACATTTTTGTCTGAGATGCGACTACGATAGTTGCTTGAAAATTAGTAGAATTGGCACTTAGATATTCATGTTTTAAAAGTGATAGACTACGTTGAAATAATTTCTAATTGAAACAAATGGTATCGGATTTAGTGACACTGTAAGTCCACGTTCATATTTTTATTTAGTATCGATAAAGATTTAATAATTACCATAATTATTGTAGATGACATCGACCATGTCCATAAGTAGTCATATTTTGACTTACCTGTAACAAAAAACACAGACTTAATACATATTCACATAATGCGACATTAGGTTATTTACTCATTCTAATGAATTTCTAAATTTATTATCGATTTATGTACAACTACCTATTGCTATATATACAATAAAAAAAAAAAAAACAAACTAAAAATAGTCTAAAATATGGCGTCGTAAAACTTAGGTAAAAATTAAATGTTGAAGATTTATGAACTCTCAATATATAAGAGCTCATTCAATTATGTGGACAAATATTAACACAGCGTTCAGTACGTCTAACCAAAGATATCCAAGCAAATAAAACTGATTAAAGTCATTTTATTTTGACCTAAATTTTTTTTTTTTGGCAAACTAGAATAAACACATCCATCACGGTAAGTACTTGATAATTATGAGATAACAAAGACATGGATGTGTTTATGCATTAGTTAAACAAAATTTTAGTGTATTTTCGTTAGTACTATTTTTTTCTTCTAAGTAACTAATGTTAAACGTTTTTCTTGTTATTATTTTTTAACGATACATTTCCTTATATTGGAGGTCTGAATGATTTTTAAAAGTTTGTCCATCTATTTTAAATGGGACCTTATATAAGTAAATACTACAATCATCAATTAATTAAATCTTTATTTAACAGAAGACGATCTTTTAATGAAGAGAAATAAGCAACTGCTAAAATAGAAATAGAGGTGAGTGCCTTTTTTAGGGTTCCGTACGTCCGATTGAAAAAACAAAACCATGTGAACTCAAGAATTTTGAACGAACATAATTAAAATAATATGATTTGTTCGGAATCTTTGCGCGTATCAGACTCGCACTTGGCCGGTTTAACATAGGTGTAGAGAAACTGTTAAACAAATAAATAGATCATTTTAATTAGACCACCTAAATCCAGTATAAACAAAACTTTTTCTCAAAAACCTTTACACAAAAAAGGTCTAAAAACACCATAGCACCCCAACAAAACAAAACCAGGCAACAATAGTGAAGTGGCGCGTCATCGTACGATATCGATGTTATCAATCATTCGTATTCTCAAAGCGATTGTTTCGTATCGTTGCAAATCGATTCGGATGCGAGCACGTCCTGCCACAGTACACTGAGAAGATGAAAACAGTAGGTCAACTCTACACATCAAGCTAACACTATTCAAAATTATATTCTTGGAAGAATCCTGCCAGACCATTCTTAACCAAAACAACTCCTGAAAACTAGAATCTATTTATTATTGTAGTGGATCTGGCAACGGAATTAATTGGTAAAGAACACCGGAAGAGTAAGATTATGGGGTTTTTTGTACCTGGCTGATACTCAAAGGTCTCTCCAGAATATGACCATGTGAGACAAAATCAAGCAAACCTAATGAACGCAACTGCTTTTTTAATTTTTATTTAAAATGGGTTTGCTCTTGACTCTAGTCTAGGTCATAGATGACAGAGACAAAGTCGACGATGGAGCGAGCTTACCCAGAAGAAGCCTGTTCACTCTAATTTTGAAGAGATTAGGGTCGTATGCGTTCGGAAACACAGACACAGGCAGAGAGTTCCACTCCTTTGCTGTGCGCATTATAAAAGACGTTTGGAAACGTTTAGTGCGAATTGGTGCTAGATGTCCGATAGTAAAAGTTCTTCTGTTTCCAACTGGGCCTATATCATCTAACAAGTTCGCATCCATAGACATTCTGAGGCACTATAAGTGTAAGAAAGTTTATGTAACTTAGGTAGTCACTACCTGCCTACCTGTTAACAATCAACAAAATGCACTGCACTAAAATTGTCCACTACCGGCGAAACGAAAGCTGCCGAAAAGTACCGATTACTGCCGAGTTGCAGACGTGTCGCGCTCTATTTGTGTCGTTGACTTCGCGCGCCTCACTCGCCGTTTTAAAAATCGAAATTTCGTAGTGGACTTTATGTAATTTCGTAGTATCGAAATTCTCAGAAGATTGTTTAGATTACCCGGTACTGAAAATAAAAAAAATACTATAGAGACTTAAAAAACCAGGAATTCCCGGAAGCAACCCCTAGAACCGACAAGTCCCAGAATAAAAAAATTGAAGACATATGTGACATCTTAATATATATATTTCTTGTGTACGTGTGTATGTCACTGAACTCCTCCTAAACGGCTGGACCGATGTTGATGAAACTTTTTGTGTGTGTTCAAAGGGATTCGAGAATGGTTTAAATTCACAATTGGACCCGGTAGGTTGCGCTCGATTTCTCGAATTTTTCGTCAGACACAAAGCAAACGTTCGGACAGGACAACGTCTGTCGGGATAGCTAGTATATATATATAAATCCTTAAGCATGAGATCATATTTCTTAATTAGTATAATAACACTGTATCGGTTAAAATTAAATATTTGCACACCATATGTAATGTTAGAATCTAAAGTACCCATTATAGTTTAAAGATCCTTCCCTACATCCCCTAACACTCACTATTACACTCACTACTCACCTATATTCTGGCAAATTAATGGATTTTGATTTTTCATGAAACCACACTGGGACCATGTGCCACTCCAGGTCAAAGAAAAACAGGCCTATTTCTCAGCAACAGGAACGTTGTTAACTGATTATGCTGAATAAAACATGTTATCAATCAATTTGATGGAATAAATCACTCTTTTGACGTTTTGCCCGGTAGAATATGATACGGTTCTAAGTAGGCATAGTTAATGTTCTGATAAGTTGTCCGATCTCTAGGCCAATTCAAGGTGTTACCGGCCGTGAGGTCTATCAGTTGAATAGCGTATATTCAACTGATAGACCTCACTGAAATCATACTGTCTCAAACAAGAGTGCGAGTGCGCCTGCACTCGCTGTACGTGAAGCGTTGTATGTATATTTTTGTGTTGTGTTTGGAGGTATGCGAAACAGAGAGTAAAGTCCCGCATACCTCCACCGAAAAGGGAGGATCCTCCGAACCAGACGTTTGTTGTGTCTGGTGGGCAACTGCTCGATAGTTGATATTCGGACTGTTGTATATGTTCAAATCGCACGGAGAACTTTGCTTGCGCGATGCAGGATTTCGATGTTAGTTCGTCGTAGATGGCGCTGCGGTTCTTTTTGTTGCCGTACAAATTTCGCTTCTTAGTTTTTCATGTGGTGGCATTGATGCCGCTACACCGCTTGTTATACAGAGTTGAATTTCTGTACTTATCTATTCAATGTAGTAACCGTCTGAATTATTCCTACATGCTATTAGATCGGGAATATTTGGCGGGTAGTCGATCGTATCGCTGACTTACAATTTTTTGACGTGTCTGTGGTACAGCGTGTTTGATGTTTAGTTAGGGGATTTTCGTGAAAGGTTTAGCTCTTTAGGGAATTGTATTGATAGTAATATGTATAAATGGAGAAGATGTTACCATATCTTCCCCATTTTTGGTTTGGTTCCAAACACAAATACAACCAAAACTTTAATTTTTATTTCGATTTTATTTTTATTTGATGTTATCCTATAATTGTGTCATTGTGAGAAATTATAAAGAACATCTCATGAAGATGGCTAAAAAAAATATGAATGTTTAAATTAATTTTGTGTTTTATTTGGTCCATGTTTTTTATTTTTCTGTTTTCGTTACTCATTTATAAGTTAAAAAAACTTCAAAAAAAAAACCCTTTACAATATTTAAATATATTTTGTAAGGATCTTGAATGGCCTGCAATAAAGTATTTTTTATTAAAAGATTCAATTTTTTTTTTAACTTATTCTAATACAATGTACACATTCCAACCAGCAAAAGTGTATCCACGTCTCAGTTATCAATACATCCTGTATTCGTGTAATGTAATAAGTTTTCAGGAAGAAATTGTGTCGAGTACCTAAAATGTTACAACCCATTTCAAATTATTGTTGTGACAGGCGTATATCGTGCCATGTTTTAGCTAGAAGGTGGATCTGTAATAAAAAGGAGAAGAAGTAGCATGGCTTCTAGAGGTTTTCTCGTACCTGCTGCATTTTCGTGTTAAATGCGTATGTCATGGTATTTCATACTAAATATGGTACCCTTGCTTTTTTATTTTTTACAACTGTTTTTATAAAAATAAATATTTAAAAATGTAGATCTATATGTTAAGAAAATTGAATTAACGAAATAATAATTATATAATATTATATTAGGAGATACAAGGGTAGGCAGTCAAATTATTAGCTTTTTAACTAAACATATAAAGTAAAAACAAACGCCTTAGTTTGTGTGTTTGTTAGGGTGTGTTGTGATATGTTGTGTCAGGTGTTTTCATGTTTTTGTGGGTGCTTGTCAGTGCGTGATGGTGTGTGTGTTTGTGCGAGTGTACCTAACCTCTGAATTTTAAAAATTTATTAACCGATAATGCCCCATTGTTGGAGGCAAACGTTTTCCAGACATTCTTACCACAAAATAATAAAAAAAAAACTCAAAAACTACCAAAGGGACTTTCATACTGTTTTTACAAATAGTCGGAGTTATTAATAAGGGAGGTTTAAGTGGATAATTTATTTCGGTTTTGTGTAAAATTTGCTGACTTGATACTGTGAAGAGGATATCCTTGGCTCCAGGTCTCTGGCAGACAAGGTAGCCTTTGGAAGAATTTGAAATAGGAATGTAAAAATATATTTTGTTTTCTTTTGGGACTCCGGTGCCAACCCCCGTTGAATGCTGACGTAAAATTTATTTTATTTTTCCAGGCTAAGCCTATTGTGTCCCACTGCTGGGCAAAGGCCTCCCCCATATCCTTCCAGACATTCTTTTCTTGTAAAATATATTACGTAGTTTAAACCTTAAAGATAGTTTTATTTATAGTAATATCAATAAGTAACACTAGCGTGAGTCGCTGGTTTTACAATACCATAGTTGATGAGATGTTGGAAAAAAATCATGCCTTCTGAGAGTTTTACAAGCATGCGCCACGTAAACTGAAACCAAAGCAAAAAAAAGGTAAGTAGTCATATTTTAAAGATGGGAAATCATCAAATGACTTCTTCCACTCTGGGTGGAGCGGAAGGTCGTTTCAGACTCTTACTGACTACAACCCATCCGTGTTCCTTCTAATGCCCTTTGCGTTCCAGGGCCGCGGTGACCCTTTCGAACAAATTCCGTAACCCTGGCAGGCTCTGGCCCTAGCGAGCCCCTTCTCCTAGTCATATACGTATGCCCTGATACCCGTGCGAAGCCCGGCTGGCTTGTTAGTACTACATAATTAGCACCGATCATTTAACACAACACACAAACCTAAAATATAATACCCTATCAAAATAAATATCATTTCAACTCCAAAACACCCCATTAAAGCTAATAATAAATACATCGTAATGAAGTAAGCTCCCCTTATTGACACATAAAAAGGTCTATTCAGCATATTTACGTAATAACGCCACATATGATTGTGGTATTGTATATTACCGCAAATGAACGTTGTACCTACATATTTAATAAATACCGCTAATTTTGTGCCAGACCGTTGAAATTATCGAGCCAGAAATATTGACGATTTGATTAATATTTGCAGGGAGAGGGTTAAAAAGGGGTTTTTTTTTTGTTTGTTCTGTGTTCGTTAAATGGTTTTGATGACAGGTCGAAAAATATTTTTTTGCCTGCTCAGACACCCTTAAATAAAATTGCTTGGCTTCGCTTTAATAAAGAATCTCCCGTTAAAGTATCCTATAGCCGGCTCCAAAATCTATCATAATCGGTCCAGAGATTTAGGCGTAAAAGCGTAACAAACTCACTTTCGCATTTATAATATTTGTTTAGTTTACACCGATACACAAAATGGATACATGTAAAAATAAATTATATTGAAAACGTTTTTGTATTTTTTGTTTTGTTATAAAATGAACTATACCAGCATATACACGCATTATATTTAACATGACTTGAGTCGTAGTAAAAAACATAAGGGGCTTTGCATTTGGGGACTGCCGATAGAAGTGAAAACTAAGTAACTTGTGATTGTATCGTCGACCTATTAGATTATTATTTTTGAATTTGGAAAGCGTTCGGTGACGTTGACGCGAGTTCCATGATTTTTGTTCACCCAAAAAGTGCTCAACGCGCCTAAAGAAGTTTTCACTTAAAAAAATAAGATACCTGGCTGTTTCAGAAAATCTAACATAATTATTCATAAGAACAAATAGAAGTCAATTAAGTAACCTTTGCGTTGCGCGAGTGTACAATTGTCCATTAGTAGTTTTTTCTTTAGCACTTTATTTACACTTTCTTTTCACAAACAATCCTCAAAATAGAGTGGTCCCCTGGACCCCTGCGTCGCTATAATCGGGTAAGCGAGTGTAATATGTCAGGGCTCCACAGAAATGTGCTCTTTCGTATTCTGAACACGTCGGCAGAGTCTAGTGCCGCCCTCTAGGGAGACTGGACTGTACAAATGTGATGTGTGCCCCGTTCAAATGAGAGTTCTGGCTAGTGAGTAAAGGTAGTAAGTCTAAAATATTCTAGAATAGTATCTACTTACTTCAGAATAAGAAAGTAGGTAACAATGGATTAAGTTCTATTCTTTTGGCATTAGGTACTTTCTGATTTTTTTATTTCAAAAATTTTGTCCTAACTAAAACAATTGTAAATGCGGAAGTGAGTTAGCTTTGTTTGTTACAATGTACTCCTTAATCGCTAAACCGATTGTGGTGAATTTTGGTACAGGGATAGATGAAAATTTGAAGACGTTCATAATATGCTAAGTTTTAGCGAAACCCTGTTTTAATGCTAGCGAACACGTGGACAAAAGCTGATAAAAAAAATGTTGTGAAAATCATTTCTTCACTGTAACTGAGTTGTAATAATAAATAATTTAAATGCACAAAATTGATAATAATAATAAATTATGCAGAAGCGTGTACCTGTAAGAGGGGGACAGGGAAATAATTCATGAAAAAAATTGTCCACATCACTGTCAATGGGAAAATTGACTTGCCATGGGAATTTAGTTTATTTTATTGTTTTGGTATCCGTCATGCTTGTCGCAAATAAGTTCTTTTTCTTTCTCTTTTACTACGTTCAATGCTGTTATTTGAAAACAATTTGAAAAAAATGTGGGTTTCCTTGAAGCTGAATCGTTTGGTAACCATATTGAAAATATAAATAACCCAATAATCTAGCTATCGCATGTGCATTGTGCAACCACCAAACGTGAGCGTTTTATATTATAAAGTGTATTGAATTTTCCTCCACGAACATTTCGAAAGCAGAGACTGTCCATTGACCATAATTTAAAATGTAAGCGTATTCATCGAAATATTATTCTTTCAATACAGAATTAACGACTTTTCACGATAAAATATTCTATTGAGTGAAATAACAGTCTATCTGGATACAGCTGAGTACCAGAACTTCACAAAGAGCGACTGCCTCTCTGGCCATCAAAACCCAGTAACTGGGTAACACGGTAATCATAAGAAATAGTATACTTTTTTTTTACATAGCGGTGCCCCACTCTAGAAATTTCTCCTGTCTCGTAAGTATTTTTTAATTATGTTTTGATTCCAGATGGGTTTGCTCTTGACTCTAGTCTAGGTCAGAGATGACAGAGACAAAGTCGACAATGGAGCGAGCTTACCCAGAAGAAGCCTGTTCACTCTGATTTTGAAGAGAGCAGGGTTGAATGAGTTCGGAAACACAGAGGCAGGTAGAGAGTTCTCCACTCCTTTGCTGTGCGCATTATAAAAGATGTTGGAATTACTAACTTCTTGGTAGATTTCCTGGCTTCTGACAATCCGTAACGACTATCAAAGATATGCAAATGACAGCCGGGACCAACGGCTGAAGGTGCTTGCCGAGGCACGGAGGAGTCTCGGTATGCTAAGACGGTCACCCATCCACAGACCGATCTCGGCAAGTTTTGCTTAAACCTGAACTTCGATCCATGTGCCTGTTATTATTGAGCCGCGAACCCAATAAAAATCTAACAGCTTTTTTTACTTCCGATAGGCACGCGATTGACCACTATCTCACCTGATGGTAAGCGATGAAGTGGCCGAAGATGGAGCAAGTTTGCCTCGAAGTAACCTATTCACTCCTGACTTAAGGATTCCCAGGTTATAGCTGTCAGGAAACACAGACTCTGTCAGGGCATTCCACTCCTTAGCTGTACGCACAATGAATGCGTTCCCAAAACGTTTTGAGCGAGTGGGTGGGATGTCCACCATGTACCGGCTTCAATTGACAGTGCAGTGGTTCAGCGATTGACTGCTGCGCTGCGTGTCGCGGGTTCGATCCCCGCACGCAACAAATATTTGTATGGCCTACAGATAGTTGTACCGGGTCTGGCTCTTTGTGTATGTGAGTTTATATGTTTGTAAACGCACCCACGATACAGGAGAAATTCCTAGTGTGGGGCAACGTTTTAAAAAAAAAAAATCCTTCCTTTCACCGAATTGTCATTCTAGTAGTATTCTCTCACGATTCTTCCACTACAGAAAATGATCTCCGACTCTTATAATAAAGCGCTTTAATCAGCTGTGATATCAAATGTTAAAGTTCTTATTAGTATTCTAGCAGCGGAATAGAGTTTAGCCAAGTTTAGCTGTGCTAAGCTAATTTTGGGTACAATTAGTAGCAACGAGCCAGCCTAGTGGAATTACTTAGTTACTGTTTTACATACGCGATTGTGTGTTGAAATAAGTTAGGTAATTTGTAGTATTTATGTGAGGAATTAGTCTAGGCTTGAATCTATACCTCTATCTATAATATTTGGATGGACGTATGGACGGATGAACATTTGCAATTCAATCACGTCACAACGGCTGAATGGATCTTGATGTAATTTGGCACAGAGGTAGATTATAGTCTAGAATAATACATAGGATACTTATTATCCCGGGAGTATGTTCCCTTGGTATAATTTTCGACATTTGCGCGGACGGAAGCGCGGGCGGCAGCTAGTATAAAGTGATTTTAGAAAACTGGGCTTATGGATTCGAGTCGTTTGTATGAAATATTTTTGAAAATGAACTTTTTTTGGCTATTTTAAAAATGTTATTCAGAGAAAAAAACAGAGTTCGGTTTAAGTACTACTGAAAAGTTAATAAAAAAATCTATTGACACTTCGACTTTGTATTTATTCGAGTATTAGTTCAAAACTCAATGCAAACACAACTCCTGAGCAGTTTCAATATAACAGAGAAACACGTGTCAGACAGAGGTTTGTCTATAGTACTCTCACATTATCAAATGGCTCTAATCCGAACATCGGGCTGTTACCAAGACATTAATTTAATTTAATTTTTTAATTCAGATATTTAGGACCCATGCCATGAACAGAGACTCATCTGTAATTAAAGGAATTATTTGTGGTGCAACTATATAATGGAAGAGAAAATTTGTTGAATTAAAGTATGTACAACCCTAATCTCTTCAGAATTAGAGAGAACAAGCTTCTTCTAGGTAAGCTCGCTCCATCGTCGACTTTGTCTCTGTCATCTATGACCTAGACTAGATTCAAGAGCAAACCCATATTAAATTAAAAAAAAAAAAAAATATGCAAAAAGTTACAGTTACCAGTTTCATTAACAAAGGAGCGCACAAGAGAGAGCAGAGCCTTCTGTGACAAAAATGTGTACTAATACCGGTTGCGTTCATAAATACTTAACAGTAATTACTGTCCGGTCCCGACATGGGCTGATGGTGATGCAAATGTTTTTATTTAGTTTTAGAATTATAGTTGAAAAGTTATTTATCTTTCAGTGTTTCTGTTCGTCATTTCTGGTAGAATAAACAGATTTCTTTCCATGTAATAAAAAACATAAACATTAACAATAAATTAATTAATACACATTTTTCGCGAAAATAGGGTATTCTACTGAAAAAATCTTATTAGTCGGTCTGATAGATTTCCAAAAAAACTACACGTATTTTTTCTTTTTTCACGTAAACAAAAAATGAAGACAATACGCGTTGAAAACACTCTTGACGTCACTATGATGGTACAATGGGGTACAATTTTAACCAGCGACGTAACATACTAATTAGTTGTTTATCAGTAAAATGCCGTATTGACCCCAGGACGTCAAGTTCAGCAGTAGCGCTTAAGATCACTGGACCAACGAAGCAATGTCGTAATATACCTTTAAAAATCTCCCTTACAGTACAAAAACTATTCAAAAGACACCCCTGAATAAAACTAAAGTAAACAGAAATGTGTCTCATTCAAATACCTTACCTTCTAAAACCTCATTTTCTCTAAAGAAACGTATTTTCAAGACTTTTCCTTTGCTCGTGTATTTCACTTTTGTTAAGTCGAAGTGTCCAATTCGTCAAATTCTACAAATAATGATCGTATGTATTCTGGGTGCGCGTCGATCGCTCTGGACTCGACTTTACTTGAATTGTAAGTGATGCTGCGTTTGGTATGGGCTAGTGGGGCAGTCAAGTAGGTTGATTTTACAGAAAGGTTATATAATATAGTTTGGATTTGCTAGTTAAGATGTAAATATTAAATTATGCTTATGATACAATCATCATCTGCCTAGCCTTTTCCCAAATATATTGGGGTCGTCTTCCAGTCAAACCGGATTCAGCTGACTACCAGTATTTTACGTGGAATGGCTGCATACCAGACCTCCACAACCCATTAACTGGGTAAAACGGTCCTCCTTGGCAAGACTAGTGTCAGATTATCTGGCTTCTGACTATCCGTAACGACTGCCAAAGATCTACAAATGACAGTCGGGACCAACGGCTTAACGTGCTTTCCGAGGCACGGAGGAGTCTCGGTATGTTGAGATGGTCTCCCCATCCACAGACCAACCTCGGCAAGTGTTGCTTAACCTTGAAGATCGACCCGTGCGGCTGTTATTATTTAGCCACGGGCTCCTCTGATAGAAACTCCTCCTTATGATATAAATTGAATCATAAATACAACTGAAATCAGTCGAACTCTCGATCGCTATTTAAGATATTCACTCCGATCTATCCTTTACCATTTAATTGCAATTGTACATATTGAATAAGTTCCATTGCCCAGTTATAAATATTTAATACTAGAATCTGTAACTTCAGTGATTTAAAACCATTGTTTTTAGGCATTCTCCTTTTTTTTTAAGGATGGGAAATCATCAAATGATTTCTTCCGCTCTGGGTGGAGCGGAAGGGCGTGTCAGACTCTTACTGACTAAAACCCATCCGTGTTCCTTCTAAAGCCCTTTGCGTTCCAGGGCCGCGGTGACTCTTTCGAACAAATTCCGCAACCCTGGCAGGCNGTAATATACCTTTAAAAATCTCCCTTACAGTACAAAAACTATTCAAAAGACACCCCTGAATAAAACTAAAGTAAACAGAAATGTGTCTCATTCAAATACCTTACCTTCTAAAACCTCATTTTCTCTAAAGAAACGTATTTTCAAGACTTTTCCTTTGCTCGTGTATTTCACTTTTGTTAAGTCGAAGTGTCCAATTCGTCAAATTCTACAAATAATGATCGTATGTATTCTGGGTGCGCGTCGATCGCTCTGGACTCGACTTTACTTGAATTGTAAGTGATGCTGCGTTTGGTATGGGCTAGTGGGGCAGTCAAGTAGGTTGATTTTACAGAAAGGTTATATAATATAGTTTGGATTTGCTAGTTAAGATGTAAATATTAAATTATGCTTATGATACAATCATCATCTGCCTAGCCTTTTCCCAAATATATTGGGGTCGTCTTCCAGTCAAACCGGATTCAGCTGACTACCAGTATTTTACGTGGAATGGCTGCATACCAGACCTCCACAACCCATTAACTGGGTAAAACGGTACTCCTTGGCAAGACTGGTGTCAGATTATCTGGCTTCTGACTATCCGTAACGACTGCCAAAGATCTACAAATGACAGTCGGGACCAACGGCTTAACGTGCTTTCCGAGGCACGGAGGAGTCTCGGTATGTTGAGATGGTCTCCCCATCCACAGACCAACCTCGGCAAGTGTTGCTTAACCTTGAAGATCGACCCGTGCGGCTGTTATTATTTAGCCACGGGCTCCTCTGATAGAAACTCCTCCTTATGATATAAATTGAATCATAAATACAACTGAAATCAGTCGAACTCTCGATCGCTATTTAAGATATTCACTCCGATCTATCCTTTACCATTTAATTGCAATTGTACATATTGAATAAGTTCCATTGCCCAGTTATAAATATTTAATACTAGAATCTGTAACTTCAGTGATTTAAAACCATTGTTTTTAGGCATTCTCCTTTTTTTTTAAGGATGGGAAATCATCAAATGATTTCTTCCGCTCTGGGTGGAGCGGAAGGGCGTGTCAGACTCTTACTGACTAAAACCCATCCGTGTTCCTTCTAAAGCCCTTTGCGTTCCAGGGCCGCGGTGACTCTTTCGAACAAATTCCGCAACCCTGGCAGGTTAGGCATTCTCCTAGCTCCCTGATAATGCTTTAATCAAAAATTAAATCACATTAACCTCATTACAATATTTTCAAAGCAAAACTTACATTCAAAACCAGTTCAGAAATATCAAAGCCCACATGAAAATGCGAGTAAGTACCCGAAACATTAATTTAGGTAAGTAATCTCATATGCTATTAGTACAAGATTCGGCTAGCGAGCTGACTGGCTAACAAATAATTGAGACAAGTAGCCACTGAGTGTAATTAGTATGATACTGCACTTTAGGGGCGTTTAAGTTTGGGCTATTTTCGGTATGTGTTGGATTGTTTTTGCACAAACGTTGAATATCCTACTAATATTATAAATGCGAAAGTTTGTGAGGATGGATGGATGTTTGTTACTTTTTCACGCAAAAACTACTGAATGGATTTTGATGAAATTTGGTACAGTGGTAGATTATAGTCTGGAATAACATATAGGATACGTTTTATCCCTGGAAAATGTTCCCTTGGGATAATTTTCGACAGTCACGCGGGCGGAGCCGCGAGCGGCAACTAGTGTGATAATAATACTTTTTATGATATATATGTCCATTGTGTCAACAATGGACGGCCTTTTCGCTTAAAGTGATCTTGAAGATAGTCCAAAGTGTACTTTTTAGGGTTCGTTAGTCAAGGGACCCTGCCCTTATAGCTTCGCCATGTCCGTCTGTCTGACTGTCAGTCTGTCCGTCGCGGGTTAGCTCAGTGACGCTTAGCGCTAGAAAGTTTAAATTTGGTATGGGTGTACATATTAATTATACGGACAAAGTTGTAGAATAAAATCTTGGAATTGGGCCCCCCTACATGTAAAGTGGCGATGAATTTTTTTTTATCGTATATATATCATGTTGTGGGGTGTCGTTAGAATTCCTAATAAGTAATCCCATAGAAAATGACTAAAACCAAGTGCATTTAAGTTTGTAATGCAATAATAGTTAACTTTTTACTATTTTTCTAGCATGGTTTAGGAGACAAGTAACTACGGAACCCTACACTGTGCGCGGTCCAACACGCACTTGGCCGGTTTTTTTTTTTTTTAAATGCATGCATGCAGGGATGGATGTATGATTGCTACTCAATCACGTCAGAACGGCTGAACTGGTCTGAATGAAATTTGGCACTAAGATAGACTAAAGTCTGGAATAGCGCATAGGCTACTTTGTATCTCGGGAATATGTTCCCTTGGGATAAATTCCGACATCCACGCGTGCGAAGCCACTGGCAGAAGCTAGAATGAAATATCTCTAGCCTTGAGCACATTTTCGTATTATACTTTTCCATTAAGTATTCCCGAAATATCTTTTAATGTTTATTATTCTATGTAAATTAAAGTGAAAAAGGTTTTTAACGACTTTAATGTGGATGTTAGTCTTGGTAATTAAAATATGACTGGCCTGTTGGTCGAGTGGTTAGTGACCCTGACTGCTTAACCGGAGGTCGTGGGTTCGATTCCCACCCAGGACAAATCTTTGTGTGATGAGCATGATCATTTGTTCTGTGTCTGGGTGTAATTTGTGTATAATATGTATGTATTTAGAAATATATAAGTATGTTTATCAGTTGTCTGGTTGCCATAGCACAGGCTCTGCCTAGTTTGGGATCGGATGACCGTGTGTGAGTTGTCCCAGGATATATTATATTATATTATTATTATGTAGTTCTATATTATTTCATGTCTGTCTGTGTAACTAATGTTTTGCTTGTAGACTAGATGGGTTTTATCAGATTATTGCATTAGTGCTTGAAACGGTTCAAGTTTTAGTTTAGGATAAGTTTGATATTACTAAAATGAGTTTCAGGTTAGTTATTATGAGAAATTATGTTAATAATGGGTGGAACTTTAAGATAAAATTAAGTACTAAAACCATAAAGTTATCAGGGAACTTTGATATAAAAGTAATTTTTCCATGGATCCCTGTGAGTGACTCAAAGTCGAAGTCAAATTATTTATTTCAACTAGACAAATAGACAATTATGATTATGACCATTTAAGGGCACTTATGAACGTCAATTTTACTGGTTCAAAATAGAATATTATAGTGACTGTTGTTGTCAATTCACAGAAGTAGATTCTTATGGAGAAGAACGGACAAAAAACTTCACAGTTACTATTTTCAAATAAAGTTTTACAATATTTTGTATACATTAATCAATGTATTATATACTAGCTGTCGCCCGCGGCTCCGCGTTAATGTAAAACTATCCCAAGAGAGCATACTCCCGGGATAAAAAGTATGTGTATACTATGTGTTATTCCAGACTATAATCTACCTCTGTGCCAAATTTCATCAAAATCCATTCAGTAGTTTTTGCGTGAAAGAGTAACAAACATCCATCCATCCATCCAAACTTACAAACTTTCGCGTGTATAATATTAGTAGGATGAGACTTTTTAACACAACAGGGGGCCATTGAAACAAGAAGTTCATATTATGTAAAAAATTAATAACGTATTACGGCTTAAAAATATAGTCATGTTACAGGTAGACAGACAGACGGGATCAAAGGCTCAGGTAGTAATAAGAAACACCGTTTACAATGTTTGCTTTGGGGCCGTAAAAGAACAACGAAAAGGGTCGTCAGCTATTTGCATTTTACTTTTAATTTTCAACTGTCACCCAAAAAAATTTAAGCCAGTACACGTTCCAGCGACTATCCCCACCAAACTATCCAGTCTAAACGCTCAATGGTCAGGTACCCGATTTGTAAAGAGTACAAACGTGCTACCCATTCACGGGCCTCGCCTTACGTGCTGCATGCCCGATAATAGGCTTTGTATACCCATGTAGGTACCTCGTTACTTCGGACACTTGTATATAAAAGAGTCTCCGTTTTTTTGTGAAGCTGGAAATCCACTTAGGTCCAGGTTCTAAAGGTGATACGAGGGCGTTTTATACGTGTAAGTTGGCTCTAGGGATTTGGAGTTCTTAAGTTATGACAGTTCGTTTCGGTAAGGTTTTTTTGTAGGTGTATGTCGATTGGATGACCTAGGTGTCTTTGGGTGACCTAGGATGTCGTAAGTAAGTAAGAGATCTAGGTTAATATAGATGTACTTTTCTTTTCTAGAAAAAATAATATGGAGGTTTTAATCTAATCTGAGTAGTGCAACTGTAATATTAGGTAACATAAACTTCGTCTTCATATAACTCCTAGACGAGTGACATTCTGTCAGCGGTAGCGTGGTGAAGGCGATGATCAGTACGACATAAACCTGAACGTAAACTTCTTGGTAACAGTAACAGTTATACAATGTGGCGACTTCGATACGACAATAAATGAAAACACTGGCAATACTGGTTCATAACATTATTTTGAAACTATCATAAATCCTGTCACCGAAATTAAAAAAAAAACTTTCCAATTGCATAAACCGTCAAAAAAACTCAAACAAGTCAAGGATAGTGACTACTATTCTGACGAAATATTCCAAGCAGTCTGTTGCAGTTGGTGACATTGTAGCGGCATTAATGCCACCACATGAAAAAACTAAGAAGCGAAATTTGTACGGCAACAAAAAGAACCGGAACGCCATCTACAACGAACTAACAACGAAATCCTGCATCGCGCAAGCAAATTTCTCCATGCGATTTGAACATATACAACAGTCCGAATATCAACTCTCGGGCAGACACAACAACCGTCTGGTCGGAGGATCCTCCCATTTTTTGTGGAGGTGTGCGGGACTTTGTCTCTGTACCGCATACCCTCTATAACATGAAATCTGTGATAAACTAGTATTGCCAGTGCTTTGATTTACTGTCGTATCGTCCCCAAATGAACTATTTACAAGTTCATATTCTAGGCCACTACTAAATATACTACCGAGGTCTCTATCTACCCTCCAGGGAACAGAGTCGTGACCTGTATGGCGACAAGTTTTTCCTCTACTTTACTTTCTGTAACTTAATAAGCCACGGTCACTTCGTCTATAATTCTTTCATTCCGTTTTCGCTGAATTTCTTGTGTACACATGAGTCGTAATGTTAGTATACACTGGGATTAGGGTGCGTTTACACTGGGAGTAAATTTAGCGAACATTCGGTAGCGAATGCTCGTGTTATGGTACAGAGTGTAAATCTATAGGTAGGCGTTATGTAACATGTAAAAAAGCGAGCATTCGTGCAGCCAGTATGGGGCACGAACATGCGCGTATGTGTTTAGTTTTACACAGATTTTAGGACACGGCGTAAGATAACGTGCTCGCTGTGAATGTTACATTACATTACATTACGTCCCGTAACACTGGCCAGTATCCAGCTTTACGTTCTAATCGTATTGTCCATGAGGATTTCCCCACAAATAAACTACGGTACTTCATTCTTTTCAATCATTTAAATCACAAGACAAATTCGTAAAGTGATCTATATTATCTAAGGCTATCAGCATTGCCAATCTAAATAGGGAAATCCTCAAATATTACCCATACTAAAATTGTTATTAACACGAAAGTAACTCTGTGTGTCTAAAATTCTGTTTGTTTGTAATCTCTTTACACCTTAACGGATGAAAGGATTTAGATGAAACTTGGCACAAGAGTAGACCATATTCTAGAATGGTACAAAAGATGCTTTTGAAACCGGGAGTACGTTTCCTTCGAATAATTTTCAACTTTTTCGCGGACGGAGCAGCTTGCAGAAGTTAGTTCACAATAATTATATCGCTCTTCAAAAGTCAAAAAGTCAAAAGTTAAAACGTTTATTTCAATTAGTCCATTAAACGGCACTTTTGAACGTCATCGTTTACAGTTCAGTAAAATAATAATGTAACATTAATAAAGTGACTCTACTGTCCATTCGGAAAGGTAGATTCTTATGGAGAAGAACGGACAAGAAACTCCATAGTTACTCTTTTCAAATAATTATTTTACAAAATTTGGTAAACAAAAATTAATTTAATATAATGTGAGGACGATGGACCCAGAGTATGCTACTTATAAGAACAAAGTATCACCAGCAGAGGTAAACTTATTAATTTCCTAAAGAAATTTAGGTAAATGGTACTCACATATATACAAACATTGGAACCATTCATTAAACAACAGTGTGTGAATGCTCTTGGTGTGAATGCACCTTAAAACAAACTGGCATACCTCCAGTATTGCCATTTCTCGCGATTCCTCTACGTATTTGGTTTTCTTTTTTTATTTTGTTAGCAGTAAGTAGTCTTTATAGCTAGTAATGTATTTGGTCTCTTTGCTAGTGTTGTTGCTTCAAGTGAATGAAATAAACGAATCTGTGGCGATAGTGTTTTGTTTGTAAGTATATCATTGCGCGTACAGCCGGTCGATTCTGCAAAAAAGTCGAAGTGAAGGCTTGGGTGCAGTAATCATGGGATGAGCTGTCAATCCATACAATCAAGATGTGACGTGATCACGGAGTGAGCTGTCATTCCATATTGATTACATGGATTGACAGTTCACCTCGTGATCACTTCACCCAAGCCTTCACTTCGACATGTTTACAGAATCAACCGGCAGCTAGGGAGTGTCATTCCCTGCCGGAGTCAGTGTCTCCTGATAGTTTCAACCTATTAAACAACATATAAATAGGTTACTTCTAGACAAGCGAGGTCTATCGTCGACTTGGGGTGGCCTATGTCCAGCAGTGGATGGACGTCTTAGGCTGAAATGATGATAGTTATAAAGCCTACACGCTCAATCTTATTTGAAAGAAAGAAATAAAAAGAGTTTATTTGCGACAAACATGACGCATACCCAAAAAATTAAATAAACTAAATTACAAAAGTTATTTGCACCAATTCTTGTTTGTGCAAGCAAACATGTGCGTTAAGATGGCAAAACGGTATACCGTGCTAATGGGCTAGCACACCGTGCATCTTTTAGCGCCAATTGTTTGCACAAACTGTTTGCACAAGCAAGATTGATCGTGTTGTCGAACCTTAAGTGCCTGGTAACCTAGACAACTGATTTACAGAAACTAAATGTTACAGCATGGCTTTGAATTTGACTTCAAAGGTACCACCTGTACATGTGAAGTGTTGGGTCACTTCACATGTACCTTTGTAGTCGTAAAATTATGATTCATTACCTCAAAAAATAAATATCATAAAACTAGCCTTCCTGTTGCCAAAAGAAATCTCCAAATGATATGTCAACGCTTCCTTGTACCAGTTAAAATGTTTAAAATTATTTTAAATTTCGGTCTCATTCCGGCTGGAAGCTGGAACCTGTCCAAGATAGTACATTAACTGGAATAGCTTCGGACTAGCCAGGTCTTAAAAAGGAAACTTTTATTGTTTCCTAGGCTATATCACTTAATCCCGGTCTAGTTGATTGTATTGAAGTAGATTAGTTGAAGTCGAATGGCTACTGAAAACTTTGGCTGAATAGTGTAATAGTTTTTGGGGTTCCGAATTTAAATAAGGCATTGGGACCGTTATGCTTGGGCATGTAGGTTTGATACAGCAATTGGTTTTTTTTTAATCTGTGTGAATTGTAAAAAATATAAACAACATTGATTGAAACAAAGTAACGAGATTTTACAGTTTTTAGGGTCGGCACCCAAAGGCCTGCGCTGTTCGTTCGTTCGTATGCCTGTCAGCGGGGTGTATCTCATCAATCGTAATGAATCAGCCTCCTCGCGTTCCGTGGTTTATAGACTCTAAAATGAGTAGAATGCACATGGTAGCGGCTTTTAGACTACGTTCTGGACACTATCCCACCAAGAGATTTGGCCATCTGATGAAAAAAATTGATTCCCCAAATTGTGGAGTGTGTGGAGTTATCGATGATGTTCAGCATCTTTTGGTGGAATTTGTCAAGAACCAGGCGTTAAGGGACATAATTGTGAAATTTCAATAAATTGGGTACTTTCCTTGAAATCCTCGCAAGTCCAGAAAGTGACGCCGCTAAAATTATTTTTGATATGGCAATGTGTCGATGACTCCACTTTTTGTATTATGCTAAATGTTGCGTGTAATTGATTCGTAATGTTGTTTCTTTACTTCGGTTAGATTATGATGGGGCTGACATAAGGCCCTATAAGGGCCCTATAAGGACAAAAATCCCTAAAAAAATAAAAAAAATAAAAAAACAATCGTAATACTTATTTAAACAGTTGTTATTTTCAGGGTGCGTATTGAATGTAGTAATAAAATTAAAATTATAAATTAAAGGGGTACATGAAATGTGTTTTTATTTCGGTTTATGATGCGAAACACTGCATCTGCGATTCCGATTCGCTTGACCGGTTTTTTCACACCTTATTATTTTGACAATAGGCTCGCCTCGTACATAACTGGCGAGGTACACTACTGGCATACCTCTGCCTTACCCCTCTGGAAACTACTTTTTCCCGTCCTCTATAAAATACAAGATTGTAAATAAAAACTATATAATTTAGTCACACAAAATATTAAACCTATTAAAAAACTGAAAACTAAAAAATAATTCCGAAAAGATTTGACTGTAATACTAATAACACGTTCATAACATAAAAATCTTTCCATTCCCTTTTCCACGGTTCAAAGATTACAATTTAACGACACTTTTTTTGAGACCGACACCAGTCGCCATGACACTCGGCGCCATCTTGGAATCCGGCGAAATCTCTTATATCTAGCAATTTTGCCGAAGCACCTCTTAGAGCAAGGAGTTTAGACGAGTTTCCTTGTTACAGGGAACACTGAATTTACACTTTTAACATAAATAATGATACTACAAAGATCATGTTCTGGCATGGCATGGTTGAGCACGTTTTGAGTTTTTATTTTAGCGTTACGTACGTCTGAATAGAAAACGGAACCGTAAAAGATTACTTGTGTCTGTCACAACCAGTTTACTTCAAATCAAATCAATAATTTTCGTTAGGACCAAAAGGGTTTTATTTGTCAATTGCTTAACTTTTAACTATGAGAGAGCAAACTGAATATTAAAAAAATAATTTCGACTTATGGAAAATTTAAATGCTTCTAAAATGCTGAAGACCTACTATGGCACGCCTTAAATCTCTTGTAAAAAAGAGATTGTGTTATACGTCTTGCAAAGCTCCGTCTCCCTCCCACACAGGAATCATAATGTTATAAAACGTCACAGAAGAGACTCTGATTTCATTTCTGCAAAAAGTCACAGTTTGTTTTAATGAAGAAACTTAAACATACAAATTGCCAGATTTATCCTAACTTTGTATAATATTATAAAAATACGAAAGTGAGTTTGTTCCTTAAACTTTCACACATAAATAGCTGAACCGATTTAGACGAATTCTGTGAACGATGGTGAAAATGTACAGAGATAAATGGAGCCCTGAAGAAAGAAGGAGATCTATACTAACGTGAAATGATGCCGAATGAAAAAGATGTTGAACGAAAAAGACGCCAAATGAAAAATATGCCGAATGAACAAGACGCCAAATGAAAAATATGACGAATATGCTGAATGAAAAAGATGCCGAATGAAAAAGATGCCGAATGAAAAATATGCCGAATGAAAAATATGCCGAATGAAAAATATGCCGATTGAAAAATATGCCGAATGAAAAATATGCCGAATGAAAAAAATGCCGAATGAAAAAGACGCCGAATGAAATAGAAGACGAATGAAAAAGATGCCGAACGAAAAAGCCAGTATTCTATATTTCACACAGCTTCTGACTACACGCAAAAATAAACCGTAGACAGCAAATCTCCCACGCTACGAACACAAGTTATCACAATTACTCATTGCCCTTTAGCTATTAGAGAAAAAACACGCGAAGCTATAAACAAAATCCTTACTACTCTGCTCACCCCATAAATCTCACGCCGATATGATATAGCGTTATTTACCAAACTTTTTTTGTTCATACCTCCTGGCCTTTTCCCCTTAGGGTCGTTAAGCAATTATATGCCTTAAGTTCTCAGCGTAATGGTATAAAATGGCTTAAGTAATGAAGATTTAGTACTTTCGCTTCCTAATGGGTGGAATTTCACAAAAATAGCCCACCTATGATTCTGGAAATCTTTTGGGAGTTCCCAATGTTATGTAATTTGTTATGTAGCAACATTACTTTGTATTAGTTGAGCTCTTTTTGAATAAGCTTATTTGGGGAAATATTACCATTATATACGTACTTACGAATACCAAGCGTTGCTGTGTTCCGAATTGAGAAAACTCTGGGAAATAATAGACAAACTTTGTACGCGCATATCCCGTTTTTTCCCGTTTCTGTAAGGATTTCGCGTTCCCATATAGCCTATAGCATTCCTCATGAATGTGGCTATTATATACAAAAAGAAATTTCCAAATCCGACTGGCAGTTCCAGAGATTGGCGCGTTCAAACAAACAAACTCTTCAGCTTTATTGTATTATATAATAGCTTTTGCCTGCGACTTCGTACGCGCATATCCTATTTTTTTCCGTTCCCATATATCCTATAGCATTCTTCATGAAAGTGGCTATCATTTACAAAAATAATTTTCCAAATCTGACTGGTACTTCCAGAGATTAGAGCGTTCATAGAAACAAACAAACTTTTTAGTTTTATTATATTCGTTTAGATATTGAAGATTAAGAAGAAGTACGTAATAGAATATACCACCGCCATTGCCCTGTCAGGTGCCTTACATGTTTTTTTTACTGAGAGAAGTTTCTTATGCATCATCTCGAAGAAACCCCTGTGCTAAAATCACTCTCTACCTAAATTGGAGAAACTTATACCCAAGGGACTGCACCAATCAAATGTTTCTAACTCAGAATAATTCTTCTTATTATGACCGAATCTCCAAACCTTAAAACGACACCGAACTCCAAAAATAAATGATATCAAAGAAAGAAAGAAAGAAAGAAAAAATGTTTATTTGGGACTCGCACAAGACAAACAAACCAGTAAAATAAAATTAAAAACTAAACAGTTTAATAAAATAATTATCTGTGCGAGGCCAAAATGGTCCCTATCTCAGCTTATGCTGCGATATCTAAAAAATAAATAACGCAGCGCTGGTATTCTGATAGGGCCAGTCAGTGGTGCCACGGATACACTCACGGAGCATATATAAAAGAAATCACAAATAAAATAATAAGTATAAATATTGGTAAATATGCAACAATTATAAATACATATATATATATATATATATATATATATATATATATATATATATATATATATATATATATATATATATATATATATATATATATATATATATATATATATATATATATATATATATATATATATATATATATATATATATATATATATATATATATATATATATATATATATATATATATATATATATATATATATATATATATATATATATATATATATATATATATATATATATATATATATATATATATATATATATATATATATATATATATATATATATATATATATATATATATATATATATATATATATATATATATATATATATATATATATATATATATATATATATATATATATATATATATATATATATATATATATATATATATATATATATATATATATATATATATATATATATATATATATATATATATATATATATATATATATATATATATATATATATATATATATATATATATATATATATATATATATTTAAATAATAATAAAAAACCGGTATATACATACAATAAATAAGCTGACACCCAATAGCCCAGTGCTCCAGCTTCATTTCACCTTTTCATCGACTTACAAATCCCTAAAAAAGATAAGAAAGATTCAACAAAAAATAAAACAGCGAAACTTCCTTTTACTTTAATAGTTTCTAACCTACTTTCAGCCAATTCATCACAAAATCACATTTCTACGTTCCAAAGCTGATATTTTTCCGTTCTGTAAAAAGTTTTGTTCGTCGAACTTGGCGAGTTTTTACAACTGTTATTCTGTAGTAAAATATTTGACTGGGTTTCATTCGTTTTGCGTCTGAACTGGTTTAAACCGCTTTCGGGCTGATAGAGTTGGTTTTAACTAGAATTCCGGATTATATAGAGTTTAAATTAAATATGTTATTGTGTGGATCCGGCTAGCGGTTTCCCTGTTGGAGTACCTAGTAGTTTTTTGGAATTACGGAATGATGAGTTTGTCTTTGCGACTGTTAATAGTTTTTATTTCATTTAACAGGAATTTCTGTCGTTGTTCTGATAAAAGCTTTATTTGGTTTTGTGATTGAACATTGATTTAGCGGTTTATTTGTTTGCACATCAGTTTATTATTACCGACCTTGCGGAAAGTTCGACATAGTTACCGGTCGCCTTTTTTTTTTTAAAGGATGGGAAATCATCAAATGACTCCCGCTTCCGCTCTGGGTGGAGCGGAAGGGCGTGTCAGACTCTTACTGACTAAAACCCATCCGTATTCCTTCTAAAGCCCTTTGCGTTCCAGGGCCGCGGTGACTCTTTCGAACAAATTCCGCAACCATCTTAACATACCGATTTTCCTCCGTGCCTCAGAAAGCACGTTAAGCCGTTGGTCCTGGCTTTCATTTGTAGTGATCCGTATTGTCAGAAGCCAGAAAATATGACACCACTGTCAAGAAGTACCTACCGTGTTACCCAATCAATGGGTTGTGGAGGTCTGGTAGGCAGCCGCTCCACGTAAAATAGTTACTGGTATTCAGCTGAATCCGGTTTGTCTGGGAGCCGACCCCAATATAGTTGGGAAAAGTCTTGGCAGATGAGATGATGAGATGATCATCGTCAAGAAACCTACTTTCACCAAAAACGTAACCAATTTCCTTAAAACCTGAGAGGGCCGGATAAACATCTAATTCAAAACAACGCCTTAAATATAAAATAAACCATTACCATGCCAGCGGACATTAACAGAAACACTCATCAAACCAAATAGCCGAATAACCCTTCTTCAAGCACAATAATAACCCAAAAACATAAGCTACACGAACTTCAAACGGTACCAATTTGAACTTAAACAAATATAACCCTTTCAATTCGAGATAAGATGGAACAAAAGCCTTAGGGTCGTAAAACTGGGATATAATTGCATAGATGAGGATCTTAACGTTGGTATTAATGATCGAATTGATGCTGGCAATACGGCGGGGAAGTGACATCTTTTGGTAGTTTTGGGTGTTAAAGGATGTAAAGTATGAGCTACGTGTAGATTTTGTGTAGTTCATAATTTGAGAATGTTATATTTGTGACCTCTTTTCGAAGGAATCGAATCCAGCCGGTCGATTCTGTAAACATGTCGAAGTGAAGGCTTGGTTAAAGTGATCACGAGGTGAGCTGTCAATGCATATAATTAAGATGGAATGGAATATATGGAAGATGGAATGGCATATAAATAATATAATCAATTGATCAATGTAACTATGTATGTATACAAAATATTGTAAAACTTATATTTGAAAAAAGTAACTATGGAGTTTCTTGTCCGTTCTTCTCATAAGAATCTACTTTTTGCGAATGGACAACTAGAGTCACTTATATTTTAATTTTAAACTGTAAATTTGACGTTCAAAAGTGCCTTATAATTGTCTAGTTGAAATAAATGAATTGACTTTGACTTTGAATGACAGCTCGCTTAGTGATCTCGTGACATCTTGATAATATGGATTGACAGAGTCACCTCGTGACTTCACCCTTCACTTCGACATGTTTACATAATCGACTGGCTGAACTGGATGATCACCACTTACAGTAATTCTTTATCAGTCGTATAAAATGGCCGGTATCTGCTGTATCAGTGTTGAACTATATATTTTTTTAATTGTACAAATCATATTTAATTGTACATAACATTAATAAAAAACGTGCGCGTCTCGGGACGCCCGACAGAAGTGATAACTTAAACTAATCTTAGTTGAACTATTTAATATGGGAAGCGTCTGTCCGAAATACAACTAGCGCTGTGGGTTAGAGTGAGAGAGGAAGAGCCTGCCTACCACTACCGTATGCGTGAGAGAAAGGGAAGACAGACAGACGGGCGCCGTAACGCGTTACGTTACGAAGCGGTTTACCCTCCCATAAGAAGTTATCACTTCAAAAATCAAAACTAAAACAAATAAATCTCAACTCACAAATCCAATGTTGCCAACGTAATAAAGGAAAAAATCCCAGGTGTTACATCCTTTTTCAAAGCAGCATATGACCACGACCCATATTCCATTGTCATTCCGCCTTCTTGTCACGTCATCGGCCCACCTTATCAATTTCATTCACAGACTTCCAAAAAATAATCTTTCTCCTCCAATATTGAAGGAAGGTCCTCTTTTTATTCATGTCAGACCTCGGTAACCTCTTAACGAATAAAGATTAAGTTTGGAACGGAAGAATACTTAAGTTTTTAAGGAATAAGCTGGGAAGGAAATTTTTGGGGAAATTTTTGGTGATCTGGATGTTTGCTGGCTAGGTTTTTTTTTTAAATTTCATATGGATTTGCTCTTGACTCTAGTCTAGGTCATAGATGACAGAGACAAAGTCGACGATGGAGCGAGCTTACCCAGAAGAAGCCTGTTCGTTCACTCTAATTTTGAAGAGATTTTAATTAGGTTTTATTGAAAAGCGACTTTATTGTCAAAAAAAGATGTGCGTCCTTGGTGCGCAGGGTGCGAGCCAGTTCCAACAGCACTCCTTCATAAAAGCGTGTTTTGTATGGCACCATTAATATATAATAAAATTCCAGAGGTTATTAAAAATATAAACCAGCCAATTTTATTCAAGAGAGAACTAAAGAAGTTACTCACTGAAAAATGTTACTATTGTGTTAAAGATTTTTTAAATGATAGTTTCTAATCTATTTGTGTCATATTTTAATTTTGTTATGCTTTTTCTTCTATTGCTTAATTGTGTTATATTTCGAGTGGTTATAATTAATTTTGTACGCCAATAGTGGCAAAACATGTTGAAACTCACAGATTTTTCACTTTTACATCCACAATTGCATGTATATGTACAATGTTACACATGTTTACAAATAAATATATCTTTATCTTTATCTTCACACTGGGCATGATTGCTGGCAGACTGGACTGCCGAATTGTAAATCGTTGCTCCAGTATCTCAGCTGGAATGCTGAAGTAATAATTTTATTTGTTGTGTGTGTTTTTCTAATTGTTGTTGTGATTGTATCACTAACATAGTTATAACTTTATTTATTGTTACTAACACTATATTGTCTTGACTCTTGTCTATTGTCGTGTCTTTCACTATTGAGTCATCGTTGCTCTCAACAAATAATTTATTATTATTGTATGTTTTTAAGTATTATTATTTTATTGAATAAAATTCGGCTTTTAATTTCCCCTTCTCACCGCACCGGGTTATTGTCTAATTCCTACGCTATTTCTACCATTAAACTCTGGTATATCCCTTTGACATCAAGAAGGCCGAGTCTAAATTTTCCATTAAGCCTAAAATCCGAAACACTACTTTAAAGCTTGTCATTTTTAGATGTTCTTCGTCATGATTATTATGAATTATCTTAATCGGTATGATTATTATATATCATACTAGTTGCCGCCCGCGGCTCCGCCCGCGTGATAGTCGAAAATTATCCCAAGAGAACATATTAACGGGATAAAAAGTATCCTATGTGTTATTTCAGACTATAATCTATCACTATGCCAAATTTCATCAAAATCCAAGCAGGAGTTTTTGCGTGAAAGAGTAACAAACATCCATCCATTATACTTACAAACTTTCGCGTTTATAATATTAGTAGGATTTATTAGTTTATTATTTTAGCATTTATGTGTATTTTATTCGTATTATTTATATTATCTGTATATTCCTTCCGAAACGTTAAAATTATTTTTTTTATTAATTGTACACCTACCACAGTATAGTCTTTATAACTCAAAGGTTGACTGGTAGAGAATGCCTTGATGCACTAAGTCCACCCATGTACCACTATTTTACATAAAGTTTAAATAAATAATCGCGTATAAGTTTCGCGTGCAAAATCAATGTTGAAAAAAAAACTTTTTTAAAATGGAAAATCATCAAAATGACACACAACACCACAAACTTTCTTACTTGTTGAAATATGTTCTGCAACAACAATTTACGAGTACATTCATTTTGGAGTCTAACAAACTTGATAGATTTCTATTTATATAAATAAATAATAATAATAAATATTATTTATGTACTTGCATCGTAATGTTGATATTAATATGGATCTTCTCGGGATTTCTAATAGACAATCCCGTGTGGCCAACAAAATTACAAATAAATAATAATAAAAACCTCAGAGATAGATAAGACAAATAAAACAAAGATAATTAATATACAATTTTTATTAGTATTTAATTCATAATAGTCTTTAGCAAATTCTCATACTTATACTTCGCCTTATTTATATATATGAAAATTGTGTAAAAGTAAATAACTTTTTTATTAAATCACGGGATTTTTCTGGTCTTTAAAATTAATCTCGGGATTTGAGGCATATCCACATTATTCTTTTGCCGTATGAAATGATACTTACAGTACATAAATAACTTATTATAAGGTAAAACTAATCATCAACGAGCAACCCAACCCGACTTTGCACGGGTGCAAATTTTACCCATAAAATACCCTCGTTTACCCTTCTTTTTAATAGTGAAATCAATAAGATAATCCTCTAAGAAGAATAAGCGGAGGAACAAACAAAACCAGAGAGTTGAAAGACTTTAGCTGATAGTCCAAAACTGCATTTTTTTCGCAAAAATATGTGGCTAATGATAAATTATATTTATTTTGTAAGTAGGTTAACCATAACACAATTACACGTCAATCTTTTTAAACTAGATGAGGCCGGTGTTTCCTAGCTGACTATCCTGAGAAGAAACACCGAAACAAACTCAGAGGTCAGTCTCTTTTAAAGTCCATACAATCTGTACTGGTCAAATCATATGAGAACCATGTAGGTTAATGTCTGAAGTGGTATTTTAAGGGAAAGTACCACTCAGACTTGAGTGGACCTGTCCACTTATCTTTATAAACGATGAATTTTAACACAAATAACTTTGCAAGTTTCAATTTTAACGCCACAAAGACCACTGATGACATCTTTAAACAAAAATCCATTCTTAAACCAAAAATCATTCAAAAAATTAACACTCTGCCGGCGTAATATGAAAGTCTCAATTTCCTGGCAGGCTCGCTCACCGTATATTTGCATAACCAATATCCATAGGGTGGTAGCCACCCCTTTTGGAATCCCACCAGGGTTCAGGGGGGCTTATTACACCCTAATCCTAAGTGGCAAAGTATCATCACGGTTCCTGGTTACTGGAGTAATTTGGTTATCGATTCTGGTTGCTGGTTGTTTTTTGTATCTTTGTAAATATGCAGGGGTACAAAAATAAGCTAGGTTCGTTTGTTTTTCACAGCATACAAAGTCTTTGTACAGTCGCCCACATATCTGTGGTAACAACACTATTATCATCTACTGGGCAAGCGAAGTACGGAGTTTCAATAGAATACGAGGCCGGCTTACACTTGTATTGATAGCATTGGCGTGCGATCTCAGTTTTTTTAACGCAATGCCTATGAATCTGAACTAGGGCAAAAACTAAATTGAAAATCATAATCCTACATAAATAAAAAAAGAAAAGCATTTAAAATAAAGAAACATTATAAAAAACAGAAACACTTAAAAATTAAATAAAATAAATAATGAAAACCAACAATGCCAAAAGGGCCTCAGCTCAGCATAATGCCAGATGGCAACACAAGGTATACCATGTGACGCTGATTGTCAGCTGCAGCCCACGAGTGCCATACCTACGCTCGAAAACAGACACACATAAATTATACAAAACTAAAATATTTTGTACTAAAAGAAACTAAAATAAAATGTTGCGACTCATTTTGAAACAAAAAGAAAACTAAAGATTTATCTGCTCAAAAAAAATAACAGATATTATTATATTCCGTCAGCGAGGGCGGATCGCTAGGCTAAAATTCTTTCATTCTGTGCAAGGTTATGGAAAGGGTACTGAACAGTAAGTTGCTGACCTACCTTGAAGACAATGATCTCCTCAGTGACCGTCAATATGGCTTTCGCCGGGGAGGGTCAACTGGCGATCTTCTTGTGTATGTCACGCACTGCTGGGGCGAAGCCATCGAGAAACACGGCGAAGCACTTGCTGTATCGCTCGATATCTCGAAGGCCTTTGATAGGGTGTGGCACGCAAGTCTACTCAGCAAGCTTCCTGCTTATGGCATCCCAGCTGATTTTTGTAGCTGGATATCAGACTTCCTTAGTGAACGGTCGATCCGAGTAGTCGTTGACGGCTGCTTCTCTGACCTCATGGCTATTAATGCCGGAGTTCCTCAGGGGTCTGTTCTCTCTGCAACTCTTTTCCTGCTGCACATCAATGACCTGCTTCAGCCTGGTATTGTTGGGTATGCAGATGACAGTTCGGTTTCAGAGAGATACTTGTCTAGCGCAAAAACCAGCGGGGAAGAAGTTCGTTCCTTGAGAGAGGCCATGGTAGAGCGGACAAATTTGACCTTAAGTCTTGTCTCCCAGTGGGGTGATGACAATCTGGTCTCTTTTAACGCCACCAAAACACAAGCATGCCTTTTTACCGCGAAAAGGAGTCGTTTCGACCTAACTCCGACTTTTCGGGGTACTTCTGTTCCTGTAACCGATCGGCTCGAGCTCCTAGGCATGGAGTTGACAACCAGTCTCAACTTTGGTGCCACCATTGAGCACAAAGCCCAAACTGCGGCCAAAAAGCTGGGCATCCTAAATAGAGTGAAGCGATACTTCACGCCTGGACAGCTTTTAACCCTCTACAAAGCACAAGTCCGATCCTGCATGGAGTATTGCAGCCACCTTTGGGATGGCTCAGCTAAATACCAACTTGCCGCGCTTGACTCGGTGGAACACAGAGCTAAAAGGCTCATTGGCGACGTAAGGCTGGTGGATGCCAAGCTGCACAGCTTGGCTCATCGCCGCAAGGTTGCCTGCTTGTCGGTCTTCTACAGATTGTACTTCGGGGAGAGTGTCCAGGAACTCCACGATCTCATCCCACCGGCCCCCTTCTACCATCGGACATCTAGACGCACTGCAAGTTACCATCCCTACCTTGTTGCTATTCCACCAATTCGCACTAAACGTTTCCAAACGTCTTTTATAATGCGCACAGCAAAGGAGTGGAACTCTTTGCCTGCGTCTGTGTTTCCGAACGCATACAACCCTAATCTCTTCAAAATTAGAGTGAACAGGCTTCTTCTGGGTAAGTTCGCTCCATCGTCGACTTTGTCTCTGTCATCTATGACCTAGACTAGAGTCAAGAGCAAACCCATATTAAATAAAAAAAAATGTCAAATTATAAAATCGAAAATTTAACTTCTTCCTGATATATAAAATTCTTTCTTTACTGACTGAGTGACTGACAGACAACGCACAGCCGAAAAAACTGATATTAGGAAGCTGAAATATGACATGTAGGTTCTTTGGGGAGTTTAGGGGAGCAATAAGACTGTATTACCCGAAATTCCTACAGGAAAAAACGGGATTTGCGCGGACGAATTTACGGGAAAAGCTAGTAATATTATAAATTTGAAAGTGAGTTAGTTTTTTTACATTTTCACTCTTAAGTAGCTTGTATTGTGGTACAGAGATAGATAGGACTTTGGAGACGGTTGAAGGCGACGCCCCATGGCGTCGCCTTCAACTTTTGCCCATGCAAAAGCGAGTTATTAAAACAATAATTACTTAAAACTGTGATACACAACACACTACTTATACTTAAAAGTTAGTGTTATGTTACTTTACCAACAATTTTTAAATAAAAAAAAAAATATATATATAATTGTTTCAAAATAATAAAATTCCTTCAATCATTTCAAAAAAAGATCGTTAACTTGTTTAAATGAAATACTAATTCCTTTGTAAGTTTATGCAAGTAACCTCTTTAACCAATTTGGTTAGCGACTGAACGCTTGAATATTAAATATTTGGATACTGCGAGAAATACTTATGCAAGCGTGCAGGTCGAGATATTACCGACTTTCAATTGAACTCGTAGATAAGGTGTTTTGTGATTTCTCGCCATATTTTCTCTACATAATCGAATACAAGCCCGCCACACATTCCCAACCACTGCAACTCCTGAAAGCCAGAATCAACAGTGGCGACTACCAGAAAAAACGCCGAGTCAATGAAGCTCGACGCGTCCCGGAGAAACGATTTTTTGTTTGTTTAATAATCGAATATGTTTGTCTTGATATTTCTGAATACTAAATGTTGATAGTATGGGGTGATAATTTTGTGACGTCATATCAATCTGCCTTTTTTTTAAAGATGGGAAATCATCAAATGACTTCTTCCGTTCTGGGTGGAGCGGAAGGGCGTGTCAGACTCTTACTGACTAAAACCCATCCGTGTTCCTTCTAAAGCCCTTTGTATTCCAGGGCCGCGGTGACTATTTCGAACAAATTCCGCAACATATCAATCTGCCAAGGCTTTTCCCAACTACGTAGAAGTTGCCTTCCAGTCTTAGGAGACGCAGACCAGTATTTTACATGGAGTGAGTATGAATGAAAAAAAAACATGCGGGGCAGTCTTTGGGGACTGCTGATCGAAGTGAAAACTAAGGGAAAGCTAAAGCGTTCGGTGACGATGACGCGAGTTCCATGATTTTTGTTCACCCAAAAAGTACACATATATACACAGTATACATATAGATCATGGAAAGCGTTCGATGACGATGACTCAAGTTCCATGATTTTTGTTCACCCAAAAAGTACACATATATACACAGTATACATATAGATCATGGAAAGCGTTCGATGACGATGACGCAAGTTCCATGATTTTTGTTCACCCAAAAAGTACACATATATACATAGTATACATATAGATCATGGAAAGCGTTCGATGACGATGACGCAAGTTCCATGATTTTTGTTCACCCAAAAAGTACACATATATACACAGTATACATATAGATCATGGAAAGCGTTCGATGACGATGACGCAAGTTCCATGATTTTTGTTCACCCAAAAAGTACACATATATACACAGTATACATATAGATCATGGAAAGCGTTCGATGACGATGACGCGAGATCCATGATTTTTGTTCACCCAAAAAGTGCTCAACGCGCCTATTGAAGTTTTCACTTAAAAAAAACTCGTGACGTACGGTTGTTGGTTCCCACAAAACGTATTTTGACATATCTGTTACTGCATCTATACTAAAATCAAAAGTCATTTATTCAAATTAGGCTGAGTGCCAGCACTTTTTGAACGTCAAAGTTCTACATAAAGACAGTCCCCCAAAACGCCCGCCCGTCACCACTTCCTAGTGTTATAGCTGGGAAGAAGAAGTGGCACAATAAACTCCCCCCGCGCAACAAACTCCCCACTGTGATTCATCGTCGCGTTTTATTTGTTTTTTAAAATACATATATTATCGGTGACACACTCATAGTCCGGTCAACTTAGCCCAAAAATAGGACTAAGGTTACAATAATTCCCATAGAGCTTAAAATTTGTACGAATTTTCGGAACATCATTATAAATGAACTGTCAAAATTCTCCATACCTTGAAAAAAAAAATTCAAGGTCGAAGGTTGCACAAATGGATTTTTCGCGTTTTTCAGACGAATGGTAAGTTTTATCATAAAAATAGTTTAGACAATAATTATTGATCGTGCAATTATCTTTAAAAATTGTCTCTATACTTTTTTCTGTAAGAGTCACCGTTTCCGAGATATTATCATTCAAAAACGGTGATGACAATTTTCAGCTCTTTGGGAGTTATTGTAACCTTAAATTTTAGCTTTGACCGGACTATCATGCTTGTGTTCAGGGTAGTAGGCAGAAACAAAATAAAAGAACATTATTTAGTTACAATAATCATAATGCTTCCGTGTTTTTTCACACCTCTAATTTAAAATTAACGTAGGTATGTCTCACTCAATCACCCCAAATGCCTTGTAGCTTCAGGTACCCGTCTAATGGCGAAATAATTGACGAATGGCATTACATACAGATGTACATTTTTTAATATTTTTTCTTTGGTATTCTGCGCCAAAACCTCAAACATTAATACTGAGCTGTCAAGCTTAGTTTCGTCTTTTTTCAGTATTAGCGTTTCCCCGATTCGTTTTTTTTTCTTACGCTGCTGTGTTTAATTGAACCGGTCGCTTTCTCATTAATAAATGTCGTTGCTATATTATGGAAAAGCGTGTTGGGTACTAGTTTTACAGCACTGTCAGGTATTTTTTGTTTCACAATGTGATATTGGTTGCTCTGTGGATGGGTGACCATCTTAACATACCAAGACTCATTCGTACCACGAAAAAAACGTTAAGCCGTTGGTCGAGCTGTCATTTGTAGATCTTTGGCAGTCGTTACGGAAAGTCAGAAGCCAGATAATCTGACACCAGTCTTGCCAAGGAGTACCATGTTACCCAGTTAATCGGTTGTGGAGGTCTGGTAGGCAGCCGCTCCACATAAAATACTGGTATTCAGCTGAATCACGTTTGACTGGACGCCGACCCCAATATAGTTGGGAAAAGGGTAGGCAGATGATGATGATTATTGATATAAGCGACCACGTGTTCGTGGTCACAATAGAAGGCTAAAATTTTAGTAAAGGGCAATGGTAAAGGCTCAGAGTTTCTTGCGTGATCGAAAAGTTATGAAGATATCCGCAGGAGAACCAAGGTTATCGACTTATGCGACGAAGCCACACATGGCAGAAAAGTAAACTGAAAAACTCCCACATGGGCTTTTAAATAAAAATGAGTGAAGATTCTAAAATACGTCAAGCAAACCCTTTTTTTTAAGGATGGGAAATCATCAAATGACTTCTTCCGCTCTGGGTGGAGCGGAAGGGCGTGTCAGACTCTTACTGACTAAAACCTTTATATATAAAAGTTATTATTAAACTGAGTAAGTTCGAACTTGTACTCAACTGCATCCTGGTAGCCGGCCCTTACGACTTTGGTAAAAGGCTAAGTAGATATGATCATCATCATATCAGCCGAAAGACATCCACTGCTGGACACATCAGCCTCCCCTAAGTATCGCCACAATAACCGGTCCTGTGCGTCTCGCATCCATCGGCTGTCCGCAACCCTCACCAGTTCATCGGTCCACCTTGTGGGAGGCCTTCCAACGCTACGTCGTCTTCCACTCCAGAACTGTTCGGCCCCATCGACCATCTGTTCTGCGAGCAATGTGCCCTGCCCACTGCCACTTCAGTTTGGCGATCTTTCAGGCTATGTCGGTAACCTTGGTTCTCTTGCGGACGTCATCATTTCTGATTCGATCACGCAAAGAAACTCCGAGCATTGCCCTCTACATTGCCCTTTGGGTGACTTTAAGCCTTCTGATAAGCATTTTGCATAGCAGGTATTAATGCTCATTCGTGCCAATATTAAAGAAGATGGAGTGAGGGCCACCTAAACATTACCTACGCGACACGATTCAATCATAAGAGTAAGTCTTTAATGATGACAATTACAAATGAAGCACCTCCAACGGAAACCCCACAGACAATCAGAACCTAACACAAAACCTCTCAAAACCCATTACATTTATATTTCCATACATAATTCCACTCACACATAAACGGTTCTAATTCCGGCAAATACAATGATAAATCGACTTCCAATAGTAGCTAGGAGAATTCAAATGGGATATTATTTGGTTAGAATCAGGGATGTTGCGGAGCTCCGTAAATGTAATCGAAACCTCAGATATCCGATGTAGAAATCCGTCCATAACTGAAGCTGAATCCTGTATAAAAGCTTCGGATAACTTCGGATAGGGGCGGAGTCTAAATAAGGCACGTTATGATAGGTTTTTCTGCCCGGCCTACACACTTGCCGCGCGCGTCACTTGCTTTGCGTACTTGTCCAGCGCAAAAACTAGCGGAAAAGAGGTTAATTCCTTGAGAGAGGATGACCTCTCTTGAGAGAGGATGGCCTCTCTTGAGAGAGGATGGCTTAAGGTCAAATTTTTTCGCTCTACCATGGGGTAGAGCGGACAAATTTGACCTTAAGCCTTGTCTCCCTGAGGGGTGATGACGCATCTGTGTTTTCGAAGGCATGCAACCCTAATCTCTTCAAAATTAGAGTGAACGGGCTTCTTCTGGGTAAGCTCGCTCCATCGTTGACTTTGTCTCTGTCATCTATGACCTAGACTAGAGACAAGAGCAAACTCATCACAAATAAAAAAAAAGTTGCATGTTTGTTTATTATTCATATGAATCAGTCTACCAATTTGTGTTTTACTTTTACAATTTCTTAAAAATCTAATATCCGCAACCGAAATTAACGAATGATCCGAAATGATTTCATATCCTTAACCGTATCCGAAACCGATTTCTATATCCAGATCCGAAATTTCATATCCAGAACATCCCCTGGTTAGAACGTTACATCGGCACTTGAAGCATTGTGTTCAAATTCTCACCTACTCGATTGAAATCTGAGGAACTGTGTATATTGAATTACATTTGGGCGACGCTTTGAGCACGTGTCACAGTGAGAGCGGGTTTTCGGAAATAGTAATATGGGATTGTGAGTTTCCCTTTGTTGGATACAGGTGGTGTTGCGGTCAGAGGAAACGAGCATCGGTGGTGTTAATGCCTTCTTCTTAGTCATATCTATCAACAGGATGTCTGTAAAAGATCGCTTGCAGCGATGAGACCGCCCACTGCGACACACCAACATATTTAAAGCTCCTATAGTTTTTTGGTTTGGTGTAGGTACATTATAGAGTAGGTACTAGCTGTTCCCCGAGGCTCCGCCTGCGTGAATCCCGGGATAAAGGAATCCAATGTGTTATTCCAGACTTAAATCTACCTCTATGCCAAATTGACCTATATATACCTACTACACAACACGACACAGTAATGTACCCGTAGCATTTTTTTTTTTTTTTTTTTTTTTTTTTTTTTTTTTTTTTTTTTTTTTTTTTTTNACTACTCACACACGGTCATCCGATCCCAAACTAGGCAGAGTCCGTGCTATGGCAACCAGACAACTAATAAACATACTTATATATTTCTAAATACATATACATATTATAGACAAATTACACCCAGACACAGAACAAATGATCATGCTCATCACACAAAGATTTGTTCTGGGTGAGAATCGAAACCCACGACCTCCGGTATAGCAGTCAGGGTCACTAACCACTCGACCAACAGGCCAGTCTTTAGGCATGCCCTAGATACAATTACGTTCAACCATTTCAATAGTAGTGAGATAACCATTATAATAGACAAAGATAGAAATTCTTGTTTGGGCAATCCGCTGCCGCTTCCGCTCCGCTGACAATGCGACCAGGTCACAAACGCGTGAGACCACGCATCTGGCACTTTCTATGTTTTTTGTGGCCTCAAAATCTGATCGCACCATGCTGTGCCGAAAATGAAAACAAATCAATTGTTATTTTATTCTGTGTTTTTATTGTACGCTACTTTTTTGCGGTCCGGAATTCGGAATTTCGTAGCTAGTTGGACATTTTTAGAATATATTTAGAATATAATAGAATAGAATAGAATAGAATATATTTTTATTGTAAAACATGAGTATACATCATAACATGTGCAGGGTCTTATAATAATGGTTAGATCTGCATGTTTTGCCATTTATGGCGTACAAAAACAACATAATATTTGGTTTAAAATAACCACAAAAGATTGAGTCTAAACAACAAATTTTTTTTTTTTTCATCGTAATACTACTTAAAAAGAAGAACATGTACAGATTAGGTTTTATAGATTTAAGATTCAATTTTTTTTTAAATGTCGTAACTGCAGAAAAAATACAATTAATTAATTTCGTTCATTTAAGAAATCCGATATGGTATAATAGCATTTTACTGGTCGAAATTGCTTTCTCTCTTTTAAAAAAATGATTCTACTTTACTATGTATTTTTTTATTCGTATGATCATAAGACACATCGAAAACTGCTACCGAACCGTTAAGGTAAAGAAACTCCTCCTTTTTTGAAGTCGGTTTAAAAATATATCTCGTACATACCTACTTACATAACAAACACACACACATCCCATCAGACATGAGGCTACATCTTAGTTAATAGGTACTTCTTATCTTTTTTTTTATTAATTAATAAATATACCACCTGGCAGGGTTGCGGAATTTGTTCGAAAGAGTCACCGCGGCCCGGAACGCAAAGGGCTTTAGAAGGAACACGGATGGGTTTTAGTCAGTAAGAGTCTGACACGCCCTTCCGCTCCACCCAGAGCGAAAGAAGTCATTTGATGATTTCCCATGCTTAAAAAAAAAAAAAAAAAACCCGAAACACAAGTTTAATCTCATACTGGGTACTGGAGTTCAACGAAAACACCTTTTATTGTTGTTGTGAAACTCCATAGTTGTAGATTAGTGTTTTTAAACAACCTATGAATTATATCCCTCTTTTTGCGTCGGGGGTTTAAATAAACTTTTTTATTATTATTATTATGCTACACCAATTAACTTAATATTTGTTCCAATTCGTATTTCTTTATTTTATTCTATTTATCCATGTAAAAGAAGCCATGTAAACTGAATTGACTTTATAAACTTTTTAAGGACTAATAATATTGAAAGCTGTGTATATTGTCAGTGGTAAGGCAGGGGCCAATAATTCTTCCATAGTATACTTTAATCAGTCCACTAAACCACCCAAACCTAGAGCCTCTCGTCTTGTATTTCCATATTCTGCAACAGTTCTGCACCAACTGGGGATTGTCCTTGGGTGTACTGTAATATTGCATACAGGGATAATCGTCGGTTGGTACCCCATTCCATTTGAAATGTCTAATGGGGCCTCAGCGAGTTGTTTTTTTGTTTTTTAAGGATGGGAAAGCGTCAAATGACTTCTTCCGCTCTGGGTGGAGTGGAAGGGCGTGTCAGACTCTCACTGACTAAAACCCATCCGTGCTCCTTCCAATGCCCTTTGCGCTCCAGGGCCGCGGTGACTCTTTCGAACAAATTCCGCAACCCTGCCAGGCTCCGGCCCTAGCGGGCCCCTTCTTCTATGCTGACATCTCTTTGAGGAGCGCGTGAAACACAACGCGCCATCGACCCGGGCCTGGTGGTGATCGGACAGCGAGCCACCCAACGCTCGCCGTCCGCAGGCCCGCGCTTACTGTGGCCGGGGATCGCCCTGCGACTCCCGACGCCCGGGGCGTCTTCTCCTGTTGCGGCGGTTGGGACGAAGGCCTTGCCTTTCCCTCGCGCGGCCCGCCTCCTCCTTCGCTAGCATTACTGCTTCGCAGAAGGAGGTGACCGCTTCCCAAGCCTCCTCGCTCCGGACCATGGATTCAACCAGGGCCGGACGCGAGAGGTTGCCGCCGCCGATCGCCTCGACGAGGACACGGCGGTGCTCAGCCCAAGCAGGGCAGACCTCCACCGTATGCTCCACCGTGTCCTCCGGGCGATCCTCACAGTGCTGACACCCGGGCGTGTCCTCCCGCTTAATCGGAAAGCATAAATTTCCCTGGTTTAGGGATAACACTTTTTAAGGGAATCAAAATCTTCAGTTTATATTTTTTCTAAAGCTTTATGTCGCTGTCCGTTCGTCCTTTGTCATGTTAACGTGTGGAATAGAGTATCGCATTTTATCGGTTTTAAAATATTTAGTTGTCCGGGAATTTGAGCTCGTGCGAGTTGTTGGCAGTTTTTCAACAGTGGTTGACCTAAAATTTAAAGCTGTATGTACTTTTATTTATTTATGGTCGTCACATAAATTCTCGAACATTCTCTTGTCAATTTTATGTTTTGTTGTGTATCATCATTATTTTAACCTAAAAAGGTCCACGAGCCGAACATAATCCTCCCCAAGCGTCGTCACATTAGCGGTCCTGTGTTTTTCGCATCTAGAGGACTCTTGCGGCCCGAACCGCATCGTGAGTCCATCTTGTGGGAGGCCTTCCAACATCAGCCGGGGATTGCGGAAGTCGCATACGTTCCCACGATCCCCGGCGTAGGTGGGAGATGGAACACCGGGGTGGTTTTAGTCAGTAAGAGTCTGACAGACTCCTCCACCCGTCCAGGGTGGAGGATTCCCCCCGACATCAAAAAAAAAAAGGCCTTTCAACATGGAACCTTCAGGTAGGCGTTCAGCGTCCGCTGCTGGATATAGGCTCTCCAAATGCCACATCGACAAGTTCTGTGCTGCAAGACGCAAAGACGAACGTCTAACGAATTCCCGCAGCCTTCATCAGATCATTAATCCTTTCAACGCGGCGTACGCATGTACGAGTTCAGTGTATTATAATAAAAATCAAATAGCAATAATTATTCCGATGGCTACAGGCTTAGAATGCTTTTGCACCTATTTTAACAGCAATAATTTTACCGTCGCAAACCACACTTGCAAATCAAAAACAAAGTTTTAGGATCAACTTGGACTGTAAAATTGTTCAATTGAACAAAAATTTAAACTCCACGAGTGGAACTCTCTACCTTTTTTTTTTAAGTATGGGAAATCATCAAATGACTTCTTCGCTCTGGGTGGAGCGGAAGGACGTGTCAGACTCTTACTGACTAAAACCCATTCGTGTTCCTTCTAAAGCCCTTTGCGTTCCAGGGCCGCGGTGACTCTTTCGAACAAATTCCGCAACCCTGGGGAACTCTCTACCTGCGTTTGTGTTTCCGAACGCATACAACCTCTCAAAATTAGAGTGAATAGGCTTCTTCTGGGTAAGCTTGCTCTATCGTCGACTTTATCTCTGTCAACTATGACCTAGACTAGGGTCAAGAGAAAGAAAGAAAGAAAAAGAAAGAAAGAAAGAAAAATGTTTATTTGGGACTCGCACAAGACTAACAAACCAGTAAAATAAAAGAGCAAACTATCTCAAATAAAAAATATTAACAATATAACTGCTCTGTTCACCTCAGAATCGGAGCCCTATAATGCGACCGCGAGCGGTATCCGTCTGACTGTCTATCACCATTTAGACGGTGACACCCTCAGGAAATGTCTCCTACCTGCAGGAAGTCCCGTCAGGTAATGTCGCTCAAATTGACACCAATAACTATAATAATACCTTTTTCGACATAGAGTAGGTATGTCTTTGCTCCTTGACTCTGTCATTTTGTTTCTGGTGCAGAAATAACGGGGTTTAAAATGTCAATGAGACTCATCTTCTGATTCGACTTTTTAAAATATTCGCCTAAAAATGTAACTGAAAACGAGCTTAATTTTGAACGACTTCAAAAAAAGAACTTTATGTACATATTAGAATTGTCCACAAATCCGCGATATTTTCAAAATAATGTTCATAAGTTGTATGGTAGGTAGATATATCTTCCGAAGTCTGAGTTTTTTCAGATCACTATCACACAAACATTATCTTATATTTCGTTGCTAACCAACGAGTTAAATGGAAGAACATAATAATTATAATATATATGTAGTAGGTACAGTCTACAAAACTATTTGTATACAGGCAAAATGTGTCGACACACATTTTGCCTGTCACATAAATTCTCGAGCATTCTCTTGTCAATTTTATGTTTTGTTGTTTGTTTATCATCATTATTTCAACCGAAAAAGATCCAAAAGCCGAACATATCCTTCCCTTCATAAATGTGTGTCGTGTGCGTGCAATACAACTTTTTAAGCTTGTGACATAATTACGAGTGTGGTGTGCAATAATTATCTACTTAGCACACCCACAACATGGTTTAAAACAAGTTAGCTGCCTGCATACCAAATAGCTTTGTTGACTGTACATAATATATTCGTAATTCACACATAACTCAATCCAACACTGTCCACATTAATCGAGGAAACCTACATTAGGTTTGTCTTAGATACCAAAACTCCAACTCGAAATACCCAAAACTTAGTTTCAATTACAAATAAATAAGTAAATAATTAATGTTGTACGTGTTTCACAATTCAGAGTAACTGACAAACATAAGTTTGTAAGGCGAGGAGACTCAGAGTAGCTGAAACCTAATGTTGAAGACAATCGCAAGTAATTTGTACTCCTAAGTTCCACTAACGTTATTTTCGTTTTGGGGATCAAGGTGTAAGAGATAGCGTTTTGCTTGGTCAAATACAACCCAGTTTTTTGTAATGACATAAATAATAATTAATGACGAAGTAGTCTAGAATTTATATGAACTATGCTCGAGGCCAGATGAACTTGCAATAACGGTCATTGCCATTTCCTCGTGGGTACCTGGACAACGTCGTTCCAAACGTCGAGATCCGAAGACATACGAAGGTTTCCTACATCGGAAAACGAATTGCAGAACTAAAATGGGGCTGAGCAGGACACCTGACAAGGCGCGGTGATGATAGGTGGAGTAAGGCAGTGACCGAGTGGCGCCCGAGGACTGGCAAAAGAAGTATTGGTCGGCTTGCAGCGAGATGGGCGGGCGACATTGTTGCCATCGCGGGTAGAACCTGGATGAGGCTGGCACAGGAACGTGGGGATTGGCACAAGAGAAGAGAGGCCTATCATATGCTCAGCAGTGGGCGAAGTCGGGCTGTGGATGATAATGATAATGACCTGGACAATAAATCATGAATCGTTTTTATTACCAGAAAATGTAAAGGAACACGATAGATGTCGATTCAGGCCAGCTTTATATTTTTATTTCTTGAATTACGTATGTCAATAAATGTAGGTGGGTCAATGACCGTTACTGCGAATTTATCTGGCGTCTACTATACTTTTCAAGTATGTAAAGACACTTGCTCCTTACATGAACTAATAACCTGAGCACTTCAAACGAAAACTTGCAGTGAATAAGCTTACATCCAGCAAAGGAAAATAAATAGAAAAAGATGGTATTTTAATAACCATTGTACATTATTACATATATTTAATATCGCTTTTTGCTTAGTAGAAATAAACTTTATTTGGTCATTGCGGATTGGTTTTGTAGCAAAGGTATTTATGTTCGCTTCCAATCATTAAAATTGTTTATTTAGACACAAACAAAAAAAAAACTACAAGAGTTACTTTAAAAAGACATAAGCAAGGTTTTTTTATTTGTTTCAGACTAAAAACATAAAACCAAAACACAAATCCTCTTCAAATAAACCATCTTAAAAAACTGCTACCTCCCCTCGCTTGTACCACCCAAACATCTCCGGGCAGCCCAAGGCGACAACACAGTGTCCTAAACACTAAAATGCACTTAGACCCGCTTCCAGGATACGCCTGTGTTTTGTAGCAGTAATGAAGTAGCAAGCATATCTAGATCAAGGATTCGGGTGGAGTTTGAAATTAATAATTCTTGTAAATGCAATGCTGAATTTCGGGTTTGTGGCAATATGTATCTCTGTTCGTCGGTTTTGAATAACGTTGTTACTTAAATACTAAAACTTTATGTCTTGTTGATACTGAGCTAATGTCGTGGTAAAAATATATATCAGTTAGTGTAAGCGTGCTCTGTCGTCGACCACATCATCCCTTTCCATCAGGCGAGATTTTGGTCAAACTCGAGTCTATCAAGAAACGATAAAAAATCTATATGTGTCACCGAAAAATTGCAGACTCCGTAAGATTTTAATCTAAAACCTTTAATCGAGCAATTCTTGTATATACGTAGGTATACATAATCTGAATCTCGGAAACGATTTTCATGAAATTTTGTATGCAGGGGGTTTCGGGGGTGATAAATCGATCTAGCTAGGTTTCATTTTTAGAAAACGTTTACCAAAAAAAACGAGCAAATCTCGGTCATCCCGGTACTAAATCTTTATAAGAATATAATTTCTCGATATATTATGAAAAAAAACATTTGTATACAATAAATCCCATCCCAATTCGATAGTTTCCAAAATATCCGTGCCTTATTAAGAAAAAATTGTTGACAATTTTACCGCGATATTTTACAATTTAACGGCGTTTGCAATTTTCCGGTGATATATTTATAACGTGTTACAGAATACAGAACAACTTACTTGAGATCCCAAAACCGCGAAAAAAAAACTGTTTTTCAGTAAATTTTGTTGAGTTCAGAAATGTATGGGACATTCGATTTTTTTTTTCGCGATGTCAGTGTTGGTCCTGTAGTGAAAATTGTTCATAATGATGAGTACAATGACCCCTTTAAAGGTCAGTCCACCAAAAGGGACCACAGCAAATAAAGCAAGCAGGCCAAGTTAACGAGAAGTAAAAAGATTAACCGACATTAACCGAGCAAGTTAACTAAGTTACAAGTAATTACGAAAGTCCCTTATTTTAGTTTATTTATTTTTTGCGACTTAGTTACTTTTAGGTCTTCAGCAAATGTTTGTTCGTGAAAAGGTCAAAGGATCGCGCTAATTAGAACTGCTTACTTGTATTGAAGTTCATCTTATTCTTTTTGGGTAAAAAAAGGCTGATCTGCCTTGAGTGCTTGTGTCTGACTATCTTGGATGAGACGAGATTAACTTTTTGCAATTCAAGTAGCCATAAAATTAAGCCTGGTCCAATCTTACAAAACAAAAACTGTTTATTCACGTGAAAGTGACGCAACATACAAAGTCAAAGTACTTATTTCAAATAACCATTAACAGGTACTTTTGAATTGTCAAAGTCAGTCCGTCAAAAACATGAAGCTATTTGCACGTTCGAAAGCGTAGATCTCTATGGAGAAGAACGTGCAAGAAACTCCACGGACACTCTTTTAAAACATTTTGTTTACGAAAATCCTGGTTACATTAACCTTGTTGCTTCTATATATGAGAACAATGTAAAGAAAGAGAAAACAATTTACAGTATCAAATTTAACATGAGCCAGTGGCAACTAAGGGATGACCAGTCTCCACTGCCGGCACCCGTTCACGAACATGACGCGTGCATCGTACATAAAATGTTGTATAACAAAAGCCTAAAAACATAACAAAAAGAGATTATATACCTATTCTAAACATAATAATACATGTCCTAGACGGCAACGTGTGTCACTACCGAGCGAAACGAATATTTTCGACTAGCCTGTTGGTCGAGTGGTTAGTGACCCTGACTGCTAAACCGGAGGTCGTGGGTTCGATTCCCACCCAGGACAAATCTTTGTGTGATGAGCATGATCATTTGTTCTGTGTCTGGGTGTAATTTGTCCATAATATGTATGTATTTAGAATTATATAAGTATGTTTAACCCGGTTTCCATAGCACAGGCTCTGCCTAGTTTGGGATCGGATGACCGTGTGTGAGTTGTCCCAAGATATTATTATTATTTTTTTAATATTTTTTTTAAGTTTGGGAAATAATCAAATGACGTCTTCCGCTCTGGGTGGAGCGAAAGGGTGTGTCAGACTCTTACTGACTAAAACCCATCCGTGTTCCTTCCAAAGCCCTTTGCGTTCCAGGGCCGTGGTAACTCTTTCGAAAAAAAATCGCAATCCTGGCAGGCTCTGGTCCTAGCGGGCCCTGTCTTCTATGCTGACATATGAATCGAACATCGAACCAGGCCTGGTGGTGATCGGACAGTGAGGCACCCAACGCTCGCCGTCCGCAGGCCCGCGCCTACGGTGGTCGGGGATCGTCCTGTGACTCCCGACGCCCGGGGCGTCTTCTCCTGTAGCGCGAAACGACTAAAGCTCAGCATAATGCCGAGGCCCGTGCAAATTATCTTTCTAAACTGAATTACCTATTAACTATCTGATGTTCTAAACTAACAGGTTATTACGAGAAATGTGCTTTCCTTGCTTAAAACAATGCCTACCATGCCATGTCATTTCTTTCCCGCCTTGGTTGACTCGTAGATAATGTTTAATGCAGCAGCGGCCGGTTTCAATAACGTATCCACCTTTGGCCAACTGTCAAATTAGCTACCAACAGTAGCTGAAACGTCATGTTTGAAGTGCAGCGTCAGCTACTGTTGGTAGCTAATTTGACAGTTGGTTAAAGGTAGATATGTTATTGAGACAGGTCGTTAGTTCGCTATTGTAACTTTGTGTAGGAAGTTTTAAATAAATAATTAAAGATATTTTGAAGTGAAAACTTCTTTAGCGGCGTTGTGCACTTCTTGGGATGGGTAAAAAATGTAAAACTCGCGTCAGGACACGTGACCTGATCGAAAATTCGTAAGACGGAGGGAAAGTTCTGAAGTGTTCAATTTTTAATGTAATATAAATGGTCATGTTTGTGTACGATAGCGCAATAAATGTACTTTTTTACTGATAATTAAAGCAATTCGTGCGAAATTATTCCCTAACCATTCCAAAATATCAAAAATGCACAACGTTAATGTTCAAGTTTTCACTTCTGCTGGCACTCCCGGAGTGCAACCCGTTGTTTCTTTTTGTTTCTACGAGATAATCTCTTGAAATGTTTATCTTATTACGTATTTTTTTTCAATGATAGAAATCTGTTCGGTCTCTAAAACCACCCATGGTTATTTATCAGGAAAAAACACACAGTACCTTTGTAACACGTAAGCAAATCCGCTAGTAAAATGGACCTCCGTTATTATAGTATTACTATTATAGAACATACCACACCTATTAATCGACAACATGATTCGCGGCGTCTAAGTTTGCATTTGTCATGTTTTGCAACTTATTTTTATTATTTACACTTATTTATTTGTGTGCTATTTGGATGTAAATCCGGCAATAAAACAATTTCATTTCATTCCATTTCATTTTGTATTAATTAGTACCAAAGACAACCAATACACTAATTTCAAGGAACACACGACTCTAGTAAAAAAGTGTTAATACAGTACCTCACTTTAACGTCGAAGTTAACCGATTCAGTTAGCACTAACTGTGATTTTACGAGGGTAAACGGTCAGTGGTACATTTTATTACCCGTTTACTGCTGCAGCTAAATAACTGTGGTGTGTAAGAGTTAATTTCTAAAAGCAATTTGTTTTCTTTTAGGCAGGGAGCCAGATTTAGTACTAACATTTCTTGGAAAGTTGTTTATGTGTTTTGGGACCACTGGGTGATTAGTAAAACTGATTAAATGTCATGGGGGAAGAAAAGGGGTAGTTATATGTCTCCGTTTGGTGAAGTTTTTGATTGAAATGTGTCATTAACAGAGATCGGAGTAGGTAGACTATATTTACCTAAAGTTGGTTTGAAAATTATGGCTCCTAATTATTTATTTATTTAGTTAACAAAATCTCCCCTCGGAAATAAATAAAGGGCTTGCTGTATAATCGCTTGGCATATATAATAGTCGTAACATAGAAGAAATCTGTTAAACAAATTCATAACGATAAAAAAATACTCATACGAAATTATCTATGTATGTTCCCATTCCCGTAGGAACACGGAGATAAAATATAGCCTATGTTACTCGCTGATAATTTAGCTCCATTATCAGCGAGTAACATAGGAAATTCCTTAGGATCAATTGCTGAAAGAATTTTTCAAATCGGTCCAGCAGTTTTTGAGTTTATTCATTACAAACATACACACACACACAAAAATACAAATTTTTCCTCTTTATAATATTAGTGTAGATGTAGATATAGATTATGTCAACACACATTCAGAGTAGATACCTAAAATAAGCCACAAAACTTATCAATTTGTCTCTAGGTCAAATATCCAGACAGGTTAAGCAAAAACGTGCGTAAAAGTCCAACAAAAAAGAACTACGATTTTTCTTTTTCACAACACATTTTCACACTACAATGGCTGCCATGATTACTCTCAAATCTTGTACAGGAGAGAAAAAACTCAATAAAGCTCTTCATAAGTATGTGTTGTACTGGGAATTCGAGAGATTCGGAATCTGTCAGCTGTAAAATAACATGACGTTGTGTTGACGACATAGTGTTTATAATCTGTGGGGAAACGTTTGTCTGTCTGTGTGTGTTTTTTTTATTTTAATCCATACTAATATTATAAATGCGAATGTGTGACTGTCTGTCTGTTACATTTTCACGCTTTAACCGCTGAACCGATTTAGATGGAATTTGGTATATAGATAGTTTGAGTCCTAGGAAAGGATAGTTTTTATCCCAGAAATTATCCTTAAAAAGGGGGTGAAATTTTGTATGGGGAATCAATAACCGCTGAACCGATTTAAATAAAATTGAGTATGGAGATAGTTTGAGTTGTGGCGAAGGATATAGAATAGTTTCCATCCCCGAAATCATCCCTGGAGGATATAAAAAGCGGAGTGGACATTTGTAAAGGCAATCAATAAAAAAGGTCACACGGACGAAGTCGCGGGCAAAAGCTAACTGTGTAATTAGTAGAGACAACAGGAATTTAATTTTATAAGTTTGTGCAAGGACTTCGGAGAGGTATTTATTTACCTAGTAGTGGCACAGTGTAGGCTTAAAAAAACCAAATCATGAATTTTATGTTTTGCAGCGGTATTATTCAATAGTTAAACAGGCTCTTATTCTATGAAATTGTGACTATGTTAATAAAGCTTACCAACTGAGGATAACGGCTATGGTTTGAAGGTGCAAAAATTAACGCTTTTAATGCTTTAGTTTAGCTTTTTAAGGTTCCGTACCCGAAGGGTATCCAACGGAACCCTATTACTAAGCCTCCGCTGTCTGTCCGTCCGTCTCTCAGCGGGCTGTATCTCAAGAATCGTAATAGGTAGAAAGTTGAAATTTTCACACAGTGTTTATTTAACAACAAATAATAAAAATAAAAAAATGAAGGGGGCTTCCATACAAGAAACTTGTTTTTTTTCGGTTTTTGGTACGGAACCGTTCGTGTGAGAGTTCGTCTCACCGTTGGCCGATTTTTTTATTTGGACGATGCGAGTTGACGATGGAGCAAGATATCCAAGAATAGATTTAAAGTTCCCCTGGTTGCAGCAATCAGAAATTGCAGACTGCGGCGGGGAATTTCACTCCTTGACTGTACCCACAATGCTTTGTAAAACTTAAAACTTTTAAAGCTACGCAAAGTCCCCTCGTCAACAGATAAATCAGAATAAACAAAAAGCATAAAGTAACATTTATGTCACAGTAAAACACAGCAATATAACTTGCACCCCAATGCTATAAACATGATGTACGAGTGTCTCTGCATCCATATGCAGAAGATACAACAGTAGTAGACTTTATCACCTACTTGTTGCTTTGAACAACTTTACACTCCAAAGTAGAAATGAAAACTGCATTTCTTGGAGCGGACTGATGAAATACAACTTTGAAACAAGGCTCGGATATAAGTATTGGGTTTTCCATCCGAGATAGTTACGAAAAACCGAATTAATTACTTTACTTTTGCGAAAGGTATCTCATCAAACTGAAACCCAAATTATTTATTTCAATTAAACCATTTACTGGCACTTTTGAATTGTCAAGGTTGGTCAGTCAAAAGAGATGAAGCTATTTGCACGTTCCAAAGCGTAGATCTCTATGGAGAAGAACGTGCAAGAAACTCCACGGACACTTCTTTTTATCGAATCTCTGTTTTCATCATCATCGTACCAGTCGAAAGACATCCACTACTGGACATGGCCCTCCTCCATACGGTTTGCCATAATCACCACTCTTGGCTGTTGCAATGCACAAAATGCCGCTGCCCATTCTCTGGTGAGTCCCTTAGTCGCCTCTTACGACACCCACGGGAAGTGATGAGACGGAAAGGTCTATATGTAAAAGATATAAGGTATCTATTTTTAAAAGATTGATTCTGTTTAAATACAAATATATATTTTTTTTTTTATTTAATATGGGTTTGCTCTTGACTCTAGTCTAGGTCATAGATGACAGTGACAAAGTCGACGATGGAGCGAGCTTACCCAGAAGAAGCCTGTTCACTCTAATTTTGAAGAGATTAGGGTTGTATGCGTTCGGAAACACAGACGCAGGCAAAGAGTTCCACTCCTTTGCTGTGCGCATTATAAAAGACATATACATACACATATATGAACTTATGTAAGCCGGACACGGTTGCCTGTGGTTTAAAAGTAGATACCTAAAATGACCTATTCGAACTTGGCCGGATATTAAAGATTAATCATGTTTGAATAGCCCGAAGGATCGCCAAACTGAAGTGGCAGTGGGCAGGGCACATTGCTCGCAGAACAGATGGTTGCTGGGGCCAAAAAGGTCTGTAGTAACTGCCGCGTAGATACCAGTAGGCGTAGCGTTGGAAGGCCTCCCACAAGGTGGACCGATGACCTGGTGAGGGTTGCGGGTAGCTGATGGATGCGAGACGCACAGGACCGGTTGTTGTGGCAACACTTGGGGGAGGCCTATGTCCAGCAGTGGACGTCTTTCGGCTGATATGATGATGATGGTCTTGTTGTAGGAAGTGACTGCTGAATATGAGGCCCTTGGATAAAGTGTTAATTCGTCTTTAATTCAACAGTGAATAAGTTACTTCTAGGCAAGCGTGCTCCATCTTCGACTACATCATCGTTTTTCATCAGTTGAGATTGTGGTCAAACGTGAACCTACCAATTACAAAAAAAAACGGGCCAAGTGCGAGTCGGACTCGCGTACGAAGGGTTCCGTACCATTATCAAAAAAACGGCAAAAAAATCACGTTTGTTGTATTGGAGCCCCTCTTCAATATTTATTTATTCTGTTTTTTAGTATTTGTTGTTATAGCGGCTACAGAAATACATCATCTGTAAAAATTTCAACTGTCTAAGGTCTAACTAACACGGTTCATGAGATACAGCCTGGTGACAGACGGACAGACGGACAGCTAAGTCTTAGTAATAGGGTCCCGTTTTACCCTTTGGGTACGGAACCCTAAAAAGTAGCGAACCATTTTTTCTGATGACTCAAAGTGATCCACCTCACCTAGACACCATTGCTCACTCCAGAGGCAAAAATATGCATGTTATAATGTATGCTATATGAATGCACTTTACCTATAGTATAGGACAGGGATGGCGAACCTTTTTTGGCGGTCGTGCCATTTTCATTACAAAAATATTTTTTCCAGGACTTGACGCCAAAAATCTTGACTTGGTGATTCAATAGACAAAAAATAACACTAGACGCTATTAACTTAACTCTTTTTTGTAACTATAAATTCATAAAGCAATCTTAATGCCAATCAGCTTTGCGTTTCTAAATAAAATTTGAAGTTCAGCATGATTTCTGATGTTGCTAATCATTCAAGATGCTAAGTAATCTTGTATAGGTGTCCCCAAATTATTTTGCTGCGTGCCACGACTAGCACGCGTGCCATAGGTTCGCCAACCCTGTTATAGGGCAACAAAGCACATTTAATGTTGTCCAAGAAAAACATTTGACTGGCCTGTTGGTCGAGTGGTTAGTGACCCTGACAGCTTAAACCTCCGGTTTCGATTCCCACCCAGGACAAATCTTTGTGTGATGAGCATGATCATTTGTTCTGTGTTTGGGTGTAATTTGTCTATAATATGTATGTATTTAGAAATATAGAAGTATGTTTATCAGTTGTCTGGTTGCCATAGCACAGGCTCTGCCTAGTTTGGGATCGGATGACCGTGTGTGAGTTGTCCCAAGATATTATTATTATATTATATTATTATTATTATTTAAAAACAAACAAGCAAATCCCCAAACTAAAACTAGTAGCACATAAAATCCGGTTGTCCGTCTGTATTTCGCGGATAAATCAACAAACTCAATGACCCGAACTGGATTGTGTTCCAAATACGCGCCCTGATACATAACCTTCCGCTATTTCGTGTTTTACGAAGCAGACAACCCCTTCGTATTAGAATAGAATAGCTAAGTTTTTAATCCGTTGAAGGTTAAACAGGGTGTGAATAAAAAGGGAAAAATCTGGAGATGAATCTCTTGCTTGATTTGTATCGCAGTGTTGCGGAAAGCACTGCCAGGATTGCGGAATTTGTTCGAAAGAGTCACCGCGGCCCTGGAACGCAAAGGGCTTAAGAAGGAACACGGATGGGTTTTAGTCAGTAAGAGTCTGACACGCCCTTCCGAAGTCATTTGATGATTTCCCATCCTTAAAAAAAAAAAAAAAAAAAAAAAAAAAAAAAAAAAAAAAAAAAAAAAAAAAAAAAAAAAAAAAAAAAAAAAAAAAAAAAAAAAAAAAAAAAAAAAAAAAAAAAAAAAAAAAAAAAAAAAAAAAAAAAAAAAAAAAAAAAAAAAAAAAAAAAAAAAAAAAAAAAAAAAAAAAAAAAAAAAAAAAAAAAAAAAAAAAAAAAAAAAAAAAAAAAAAAAAAAAAAAAAAAAAAAAAAAAAAAAAAAAAAAAAAAAAAAAAAAAAAAAAAAAAAAAAAAAAAAAAAAAAAAAAAAAAAAAAAAAAAAAAAAAAAAAAAAAAAAAAAAAAAAAAAAAAAAAAAAAAAAAAAAAAAAAAAAAAAAAAAAAAAAAAAAAAAAAAAAAAAAAAAAAAAAAAAAAAAAAAAGTGTTGCGGAAAGCAAGCTCGTACATCACATAAAAACAAATTAGAACGTGGAATGTCACACACGTGTGAAACACATTTAAAATCTACTTTTGAAAAATGTCTAAAATTATTGATTGCCTGCATCTGTTGCTAAAGGCGACGCTCTAATTATTTGAGGATCGGTTGGTCGAGTGGTTAGTGACCCTGACTGCTTAACCGGAGGTCGTGGGTTCGATTCCCATCCAGGACAAATCTTTGTGTGATGAGCATGATCATTTGTTCTGTGTCTGGGTGTAATTTGTGTATAATATGTATGTATTTAGAAATATATAAGTATGTTTATCAGTTGTCTGGTTGCCATAGTACAGGCTCTGCCTAGTTTGGGATCGGATGACCATGTGTGAGTTGTCCCAGGATATAGGATATAGTATAGTAATGGATAGATAATTTAAAAATCTAAATTATATTTAATTTCAAACGATCACTTTTCTTTTTTTATTAAAATAATTTAAAAAATTGTGTGAATTCTATGATAAAAGGGCGTGCGCAGGGTGCGGGGGGAAAAGAGGGAACGAATGCTCAAGGTTATTAGCTCAGGGAAACGCCTTAATTGATCTATTAGTGACATATTTAAATCATAAAACCTAGTTCTCAAGCACCAGGTCTATATTTATCAAGTTTCATTTACGATCGACCCTAGATTATTTCAATATTTTCTAGATAGAAATGTTCAAATTGAAAGGCTATAATCCAGCAGTCGTTTCATTTTATGAAGAATAAAATGATAATACCTTAGAACAGGTACAAACTTATAAAGTGTTAATACTTAAGAGAGTGTTTATCGACAAACTCAAGTTTTATTTATATCATAAAATAGAAAAGGGATATCCGATCGTTTTTGATCAAAATATTTATAAGAAATAGAAGTTTGTATAGTAAATAGTAGATCCGTATTATGGTATCAACTAGAGTTAAATGATTGGGGTAAATTATCTATACCAAAATTGATACAAGCTGCCGCCCGCGGCTCCGCTCGCGTGAACATCGAAAATTATCCTAAGGGAACATCCTTCCGGGATAAAAACTATGTTATGTCCTTTCCCGGGACTCAGACTATCTCTATACCAAATTTTATCTGAATCTGTTTAGCGGCTTAAGCGTGAAGAGGTAACAAACACACACACACACACTCACAAACTTTCGCCGTTATAATATTAGTGTGATATGCGAATCATTGCGGCTTCGCATATCGTTCAACTATCAACGTCATATTTTAGCCAATTTACACAAAAATTTTAATGTATTATACACCTAACCCTTCCTCATAAATCACTCCGTCAATAGGAGTAAACCGTATGAAAATCCGTTCAATAGTATTTGAGTTTATCGCGTACATACAAACAGGCAGACAAACGTGGCGGAGAGTCTATCGTTTTATAATGTCGTTTTAAATATAACATGGCATGTTGCCATGGCGGCCAATCTAAACCGAGACTAGCCATCGGCGCAGGACATATTATAGTGCACAAGTGTGTGCGCAAACACAGGCGCACTCCCTCTTCCATCACTCTCATATTCCGATGGGACGGCAACTCGAAACGACCGGCCGGACAGAGACCTGGCGCAGGACCTATTGGCTTAACGTGCTGAGGCACGGGGGTGTCACACCACCAACTTCCAAAAACCGGGGAAATCCAAATTACACTTTTAGTCTGACCTGGGAATCGAAATCAGGACTCCACGCTCGGCTGTCGAGCTTGCGCCCGCGAGACCAACGGAGCAGACACGGAATAGTTCTTTATTGACATAATAATTTACAGCAACTTGAAGCCTCTGGCTCCTGAACTAGGTGTACCCGTATGTCAGGAGTCCTCGCCCTCTCCTATTTTATTTGTCTTAGATATTATAATGTCAACAAAGTAATAGACATTGTGTGCTACAAAATACAATTTTATAACAAAACAAATAAAATAATAACATTAACATTACCTCTCACTATAATTATTTAGTATTGTGTATTTTATATTATTACGTCTAATTAATATGATTTATGATGTTTGTACACTGACCACCCTAAATCTAACTTCTTTCGTTCAGTCCATCTAAAGATTGTCTGTAAGAGATTGCCCTGTGCGATAAGACCACCATACACTTGTTTTTTTAACGATTTTACTATGTTTGTACAATAAAGTATATAATAATAACAGAAATCAAAGTCTGAAAAAAAAAATATTAATATGGATTTTATGGATTAAGGGAGACGTTTGAAAGTCATTACTGTATTCGGGAAGATATTCAATGGAAAAAAGGCTAAATGCAAAACTAGGGCCAATAAGGTTATTTATTTTGAGGACACGGTGGAGCATACGGTGGAGGTCTGCCCTGCTTGGGCTGAGCACCGCCGTGTCCTCGTCGAGGCGATCGGCGGCAGCGACCTCTCGCGTCCGGCCCTGGTTGAATCCATGGTCCGGAGCGAGGAGGCTTGGGAAGCGGTCACCTCCTTCTGCGTAGCAGTAATGCAATAGCAAAGGAGGAGACGAACCGCTTGAGGGAAAGGCAAGGCCTTCGCCCCAACCGCCGCAACAGGAGAAGACGCTCCGGGCGTCGGGAGTCACAGGGCGATCCCCGGCCACCGTAGGCGCGGGCCTGCGGATGGCGAGCATTGGGTGACTCGCTGTCCGATCACCACCAGGCCCGGGTCGATGGCGCGTTGTGTTTCACGCGCGCCTCAAAGAGATGTTAGCATAAAATACGGGGCCCGCTAGGGCCAAAGCCTGCCAGGGTGGCGGAATCTTTTCGAAAGAGTCACCGGGGCCCTGGAACGCAAAGAGATTTAGAAGGAACACGGATGGGTTTTAGTCAGTAAGAGTCTGACACGCCCTTTCGCTCCACCCAGAGCGGAAGAAGTCATTTGATGATTTCCCATCCTTAAAAAAAAAAGGTTATTTATTTTAAAACCTTTGTGATCTACTCTCTGTACATAATTTTCTTCTAAAAGCGTATTGTGTATTTTTAAATCAATTTATAATAATAATAAAGCCACTGCGGTCACAACCACCACCGTCGCTACGATTGCAACATTAGCACGTTACAAAATACCGCGTATTTAACAGCTAACCGATAATTATGTGGAGCTAGTGATGTGCATCGGATCATGTGACTGCTACCTGCTCCAGTGACACGGAACCGCACAACGGTGACGAGCATTACTGATCTGTTTAGTTCAGCGGTTTTGTGGAACTTTATCGATTGTTGTACGGTTTTTGGTTTTAGGCGGTGGTGTTACTGATATTCGTCACTGATATTCGTCGGTGATTTCTACTGGATGGAGTAATACGCCTGTGTTACCTAAAATTATAGGTACTGTGGAGCTGTGCTGAACGTGTAGTCAAGTTTGTTAGTACAGTAGCTACAAAAGCGACACTTACAGCTATATAGCATTAAGGCGCTATGTGCAAAAGAGAACTGGAGTATCATTGACGAATACGAGCAAAGAGTATTTAAAAAAGAACATGTACATTAGAAAACAAATACAACAGACATGCCTATAATTGAGCGCCTGATGTATTTCCATATTGCGTGTGGAACAAAAAATATCAGCATTTCTCTGGCATAGCCATTTGTGCCACAGAGAAAAAAATACAGAAGGTCTATGCATTTCTTTTTTTTTGCTGACAATTAACAATGCAAAAAAAAATATGGCTGTCTGTAAAGTCGGTTTACGGACGATACTTTAACGTGACAACGTCATAACAAAACATTGATAAAATGATCGTGACGTTACAATGAGTGTAACGATACAATGAGTCATCTTTTTTTGTGCGTGCAGCCGGCGTTCATCGATTTATTACGTGACAACGTCTGGCACGTCAAAATGGGATTGCCCTATATCAAAAACCTTTGTTAAATTGTAGAAACAAATTGTGCAACATTGATTTAAGAAACAACGTTTCTAACATCCAATTTCTCATGATTACAAGGCTCTATTATTGTTATGACTGGTAATCTAGGACAATAAAGGAAATGACTCCTATATCTAGCTCCCATACTCGGAAATATCTATATTTCATACCCATCAAACCAACAAACAGCGATACTAGTTATTACCTGAAACAAACAAAAACCAGAGGTTAAAAATATAGTGAAATAATTTAATTATTTCAATTTTTTTTTTTTTATAAAATACATTTACAATCACTTTAAATAACTAAACCCGTTTTAATATAGACCACATTAAAACGGGTATATTATGAGTTTTTATAACTATAACACCGAAAAATGGTGAAGAATAGTTGTCTGTCAACTGTCTTGTTATATTTACATTAAAAAATTCTGTCACTCAGCTTAATTTGAATGAATGATATTGTATTCTCTTAACCAGTAAGTTTATTATATATCAAATTTATTAGTTTATTATTTTAGCGTATTTTATTAGTATTGTAAATATTATTTGTATACTCTTTCCGAAACAATATTCTATTTTAAATTTTATTTGTATTTGTTCTACACCTACCACAGTGTAATCTTTATAACCCAAGAGTTGACTTGTAGATAATGCTTTGATGCATTAAGTCCACCCATGTACTACTATTGTACATTAAGTTAAAATAAATAAATAAAATATACTAAAATTTCCAACAACTAAAAAAAAATAAGTCTGTTTTAGTTAGCCGGAGTGTGCTTCCTTTGCCTATAACTTGTAGGTCATAAAACCAAAGTGAATAGGTTACTTCTAGACATGCGTGCGTCATATCATCAGGCAAACGCAAGTCAGTATCAGTGTGTAGTGTGTAGCATCTTCTCAGGATATGCCTCAACTACTTTCCAGCCATTTATGCTCAATCACCTGGACCTGAATCGGATAAAACACACGGACAGACAGAGCGGTCTAAGTGGCCACAGATAAAAATTAAAAAGTTGAACCATTCGACGCGGAAAGAAGAAAAACAGATACAATACAATTTGTATTTTCTTTACGTAATTTTATTTTGGTGTCCAATAAAGAATAAAAAATAAATAAACGGAAGAAATTGACCTTCTGAACCTTCCTGCCTACTGCCCAACGTGATGAGTTCCGAACGAATTAAGAATGATGGATGGTGTGCCTTTTAATGTATAAGAATATGTCTTTTGTCGTATTTACTTACTTTGAGCGCAAAGTGTGTTTCTAAGTGGTTGCTCTAATGAGTAACGTATAGTTCCGTAGATCTTATCCGCGTAATGGTCGTTAAGACGGAAGGATCTGATGTCGGTTCCTGAGTGGGGTAAAATTGATGATGTAGTTTGTTACTGAGGAGCTCGTGGCTAAATAATAATTGCCGTCTGAGTTGATTTTTGACGTTAAGCAACGCTTGCCGAGGTCGGTCTATGGATGGTTGCTGACCATCTCAATCACTTCTTCCGATCTGGGTGGAGCGGAAGGGCATGTCAGACTCTTACTGACTAAAATCCATCCGTGTTCCTTCTAAAACCCTTTGTGTTCCAAGACCGCGGTGACTCTTTCGAATAAATTACGTAACCCTGGCAGGCTCTGGCCCTAGCGGGCCCCGTCTCCTATGCTGACATCTCTTTCAGGCGCGCGTGGAACACAACGCGCCACCGACCCGGGCCTGGTTGTGATCGGACAGCGAGCCACCCAACGCTCGCCATCCGCAGGCCCGCGCAGTAGATCATGGCCGGTGATCGCCCTGCGACTCCCGACGCCCGGGGCGCCTTATTTTTTTGCGGCGGTTGGGGCGAAGGCCTTGTCTCCTTCGCTAGCATTACAGCTACATTCATTAGGACCACTGCATGCCTCGCCCTTGCCGTTGGTCCCGGCTGTCATTTGTAGATCTTTGACAGTCGTAGTCAGAAAGCAGAAAATCTGACACCAGTATTGCCAAGGAGTGTCGTGTTACACTGTTACTGGTTTGTGGAGCACAGATTGGCAGTCGCTCATGAAAATACTGGTACTCAGCTGCATACTTGGACTGAAAGCCGACCCGAAAATAATTGGGAAAAAAAGCCGGCCAAGTGCGAGCCGGACCCTCAAACGAAGGGTCCCATACCATAAACAAAAAAAATACGTTTCTTGTATGGGAGCCCCCTTTTATTTTGATTTATTTTTTGTTGTAGCGGCAATAGAAATACTCACTCTGAAAAGTTCAACTGTCTACCTTTTACGGTGATTGAGATGCAGGCCGCTGACAGACAGACGGACTGACGGCTCCGCCCGCGTGATTGTCGAAAACTCCCAAGGGTACATACTCCCGCGATAAAAACTATTTTATGTCCTTTTCCGGTACTCAAACAATCTCTATACCAAATTTCATCAAAATTGGTCCAGCCGTTTTCGCGTGAAGAAGTAACAAACATACACACACTAACAAACTTTCGCCTTTATAATATTAGTGTGATGTAGTACAATGGGCGTTCTTATCCCTTTTTTTTTTTAAGGATGGGAAATCATCAAATTACTTCTTCCGCTCTGGGTGGAGCGGAAGGGCGTGTCAGACTCTTACTGACTAAAACCCATCCGTGTTCCTTCTAAAACCCTTTGCGTTCCAGGGCCGCGGTGACTCTTTCGAACAAATTCCGCAATCCTGGGCGTTCTTATTTATCCCTACGGAATATGGCTGTATATTTAAAAACTAGCTATTATGGCCAATTAGGACTTGTCACCACAAACCCACATGTTCTCTAACTCACAAGGTGACCCCCTAATGCCTAACACCGGCAACATGAAGTTGTAAAGTCACACACGCCCAAGTTCGGATATAATTTAACCCATTAGGAACTAATCGGGCCACGATCTGTCAGTAATCGGTTTCCAATACGCCGAGCTATTAATTTGTTTCATTTCATACTTGTATGCAATTAGTGCTACCGTTCATGTTTTGGTAGTTGATCGTTTTCGTTTAATATGTTGTGGAGTTTTGTTGATTTTTTATTTTTGTTTGGTAGACTGGCTGTCAAATGGCGTGGTCAAAGAGTCATTGATTAACCTTTTGACCGCCACGGTCGACAAATGAAAAAGTGCAAAAAAAAAACGGCAAATTAGTAGTTTGGCGTCGGGGGCACACCGACTTCTTCGAGTAAGGGTTCTTACAAGAAGAAAGAAAGAAAGAAAACTAGTTTATTTGGCACACACTGGTACACACAATCTTGGTACAAATAAAAGGAAACTTAATTTTAAACAATAACATCGTGTGCCCCGCGACTGCACCAAATAGGTCCAGTTCAGCAAAATGCTAGACAATTAGTAGTTGCCTGACGCTGGTTTTCAACTAAACCTTACGTTGAAGAGTACGGATGTAAATCAGCTATGTAAGGTGATAAATATCTGCCAGGGTTGCGGAATTTGTTCGAAAGAGTTACCGCGGCCCTGGAACGCAAAGGGCTTTAGAAGGAACACGGATGGATTTTAGTCAGAAAGAGTCTGACACGCCCTTCCACTCCACCCAGAGCGGAAGAAGTCATTTGATGATTTTCCATCCCTAAAAAAAAGGTGATAAATATACTAATAAATAGAAATACTTAATAATATGTTAATGTGAAGCGACTGCCTATCTGAAATCTACAATCCAGTTACTAGGTAATACAGTACCTGCCTTTCGGCAAGACTGTTGCCAGATTTTCTGACTTTTGACTACACGTAACGACTCTCAAAGATCTACAAAAACAGCCGCGTGACCAATGGCTTAACTTGATCCTTGCAGCTGTTATGATTTAGCCACCAGCTCCTACCAAAATCAAATATATATTTTGGTAATACCGATTGTTGGCGTGGCGACGCATGCCGCGGCGACCCGTCGCCACGCTATACGATGGTATATATATACAGTTTATATGTATTTTTTGCATTATGCCATATTTAGTTCCTGTCGTAATCTGTTTTTTTTTTATGCATATTACTTGTACAAAATAAAATTTCGATGTTTCACATCTGTGTCAACATTTACGAGAGGATCCTGTGTAAACAGGTCACTTATTTTAAGTAACAATATCAACACAATATTTTACGTGCCATGTCAAAAACTTTAATTTGAAAAATTCCCATGTGGAAAGATTATTTCGCCTTTCCGCCAACATGATGGTATATCACAGGAAATCCCTACCTAGACGCGAATTAAACTCACAGATTTTCCCCAGTTTTTTCCCTTGTACAGCTAAATCATCATTTCTATTACCAACCTGACGATCCTGTAAAGAGAATCACAAGTCCCTTCTGAAATAAAGAAGAATTAGTATTCCAAACGAGTATAAAGTTGTATTTTCGTGAAAATAAACATGAAGAACTCGCCAAGTGTGTGTCGGAAATTGTACAAAGGTTCCGTAGTCTATGTTAATGTTAATTTTGTAATATACAAAGTCAGTTTGAATGACACCCACACGACTCAGTCGCTGTGACAACGGACGAGACCCTTAAATAAATGCTATTACTGTCAATTTCTGTAGGAGGACATGTCTTGGAATATAGGAGGTTGAGTATCTATAGGCTTTGGAACGTGCAAATTAGCTTCGTCTCTTTTGACTGACCAACCTTGACAATTCAAAAGATGTCAGACCATTCACAGGCAATGGTTTAATTTAAATAAATAATTTGAGTTTGAGTTTGAAATAGTGTTACGCAAGTTTATGTGATTGTAGTTATTGAAGCGCATACTTACCCACTCATTATTTTTTTGAACAAAACGGCCCATTGATCCCCCTATTATGTGCAGTATTGATCACATGGTTTTTTTTTGTTTTGTTTTAGTCTTTATTTATTTAGGGGCATTTGTCTCTATGAAAATGAGAGCCCCAAGGTAACCGAAACTAAATGACATCCTTAATTTATAAAAGAAATAGGAAAGGGCAAGAGTCACTGGTGCGAAATTATATTTTCAACAATTGATTTTGCTGCGCCAGATGTTGGTTCTGCTAATATGCCTAGGAATGCGCCTTGATCGTATTATTTTGTTTATTTTAAATTTTTGCATCAATGCCTCCCACCCAGATCACATGGATAAAGACTACAGAAAGTGTATTATAATGTTTATAATAATTATGTTTTTTTGACACAACGGTGTAATGAATTCATTATTGTTTATCATACATAATCAGAATTTGTAAGAGGGAATGGGGCTGTTATTTAGAACGCAGGCCTAGTGCGCATTGTTTAGAAATACCCAGAAATACCTACACTCCCTTTCAAAAATTGCCAATACCTCCGAGTACCTGAATTTTCTATGAACCATCCAGACCTCCCTAACCTAACAAAAATGCAAGCGTTCAGTTTTTACCATGTTACTACGGAACCCGTAAAATCTACATGCCCCCAGACGTCTTGGATAGCGTAATTACATACTGCCTAAAGTTAACTGTAGGCTTGTGTATCGTACTCCTGGGTATTTACTGATACACCTTTCGACAACCATCTTGAGACTCATAAATATAAATAAAATATTCTGGCTGTTGTTGCTTTATTTGTTCTTCTTTTGTTTTTCGGTTGGTACTGAGTTGAATTTTTGTCCTAGTATAGAAGTAAAGTATTTTGTTGAAGAAAATGTTATATTATATTATTATTATTTATTATTATTATTATCTATCTATACTCTACAAATAAATAAAATTGTAATATAAAAAGTAGGAAAGTGTAATTAAAAAAAACTGCTTTTTTATAAATGCATCTGGATACAACGTGTAACAGAAAAAAAGGCAATACCTGAAAAGGTGGCATTTGAGTCATCATTATGAATAACTTTTACTTTAAGACCAATGCTGAAATCGCGACAAAAAATCGACTGCCTCATATTTTTATGAGTGCACTACTCGACAAAACTTATAACAAAAAAAAAAAAAAATAACAAACGATTTAGGCTACTTTTATTTTGGAAAAAGGATTAAGGATTTGACGCTGGCGGAGCTGCAGGCAAAAAAAATACTTTTTCATAAAAAAATAAAGTATACAGTCGGTGTTTTGGTTGTTTCTTCGTATTTTAACACCAACTTCCGAAATTAAAGTTATTTCATACATTGTACTGTTTTTTTTTTATTTGGTTAGTCGATTGTATGTTTTTGTGAAAAAGGTTTTTATTTTTCAGTTTTTAGTGGTACCCCCACACCTAATAAAACCACTGGAAGGTCACAGGTCACAATTTCGTTTACTTGGATGCCATATTTTGTCCAGCTATTTTGATTTGAAAACCAAACTACTGAACCGATTTCTGTATATCCTTTCACATATTTTTTTTTCAAATAGTAGTAAATAAATAACGGAGTTATGAGGTAATAAACAAAAAAAATACAACCGAACTGAGATCCTCCTAATTTTTTTGTAGTCGGTTAAAAATAAACTTCTATTTTGGCCTTTTAGCGTTAAATATTTTACTGAACGCTGAAACATAACTGGCTATATAGTGGCTGAACTATAGGTGTACCTCAGGCAGGTAGGCGCTTCACGTAAAACACAGGCTGGGCAGATGATGAGTATACTTGTACCAAACCCTTTGAGCAATACAGACGTGATGGTAGGTCATTGTTACAATGTTTTATTAATCGTAACATAGCCCTTTGCTATTGCAAGCACGCGCCAAAAACAGAAAATAAAAACATGTAAAACCACATCTCCCACATGACCGGATTACCCGGTTAGATCCGGATAACCGTTTGTTTCTACGTTTTCATTCTGAAACCCCATATAAAAAAAAAAAACATTTAACTGGTTTTGGGTTACACTGGATCAAAATTTTTATGTTGGTCCCTCTAAAGTGCTGGTATTGGGACGAGAAGACTTTTGAATTGAGATGAGAACGAATCTGACAGATGTCAACTTGACGTAACACTAGGCTTCCCACCAAAAATAAAATACAATCTTGTCGAATCCATCAAGAAAGGACGATATTGCGATAAAACTTGAAGAGTGAAGACGGTGTGAGTTAGTGGGTGATTGGGGCTCATATCTCAAGTGCTTGGTGCAACGGCGTTAATGTTATTTTCCACTAGCTACCGCCCGCGGCTCCGCCCGCGTTAATGTCGAAAATTATCCCAAGGGAACATACTCCCGGAATGAAAAGTACCAAACCTCTGTGCCAAATTTCAACAAGATCCTTCCAGCCGTTTGCGCGTGAAGAAGTAACAAACACACACACTCACAAACTTTCGCCTTTATAATATTAGTGTGATTAAACTATATAGCTTAACGGTCTACGATGTATTTAAATAGTACAAAGTCTGGCAGCATTTCAACGAAGCATTGTTAGTTCACAACTTCGACCACAACATTTGTGAATCCGCGGTCACAAACGAATGCATTTGGCTATAATTGCGTTTGGTTTTGGCAGCATACAAACCATCTGGCATCGAATGTTGACATGGCATGTGAATGGGAACAAAGTAGGGAGAATGCGTGTACGTTTAGACTCTGCAACTTCATGTAAACGTAGTAATACACAGTTTATCACCGCCAGGGGTTATTAGAAGAATGGGAGATTAGTTATATCAACATGAATGATGCAACCATAACTAATAGAGGTATTTAGATTTGAAAGAGTGTCTGTGGAGTTTCTTGTACATACTTTACCATAGAGATCTTCACTTTGAAATATGCAACCAGCTTCATATTTTTGAATACCGACGTTACGAATTTAAAAGTGACTGTAAATTGTTTAATTGAAATAAAATGTCGTGAGTTTGAGTCAAAATTAAGACCACCTTACTACACATATAACAGATCCGATTTAAAACTAAAATCGTTACTATTCTCACTCAAAAAGTATCTAGCATTGGTCTCAAATAATTGATACATTTTTATATGAAATTGTGGCGCCACAATCTTGGTAAAACAATTTTACATATCTTCCAAATGTACTGTAAACCTAATAGGCAGTTTCTTTTTAGGGTTCCGTACCCATAGGGTAAAAACACTTTTACTAAGACTCCACTGTCCGTCTGTCTGTCTGTCACCAGGCTGTATCTCATGAACCGTAAAAGCTAGACAGTTCATGAAATTTGACAGATGATGTATTTCTGTTGCCGCTATAAGAACAAATTATAAAAATGAAATAAAAGGGGGCCCCCATACATTAAACTGTATTTTTCGGCTTATGGTACGGAACCCTCGTGTGCAAGTCGAACTTACACTTGGCCAGCTTTTTTTAATTAATCATTCCAATCCTGTTTCGAATTGGCGCATAATTTTTATTTTTCCATCATCACCGGAAATTAAATCCTGAAACATAACCATCCCTATTTATCCAATCATACTAACATGAAAAATCCCTCAAAACATTCTGTAATAGAGTCGTAAATAATTTTGTAGAGAATAAAACAGGCGGAATATGACCGGCCACACAGATGGCCGATTTAATTAAAAAACGCGAAATCCATGCATCATAACGCCCGGTGACCTTGACCTTGAAGAGTGACCTTTGAGTTGTTTGTTCTGGATTTAGGGTCGTATGACTATTGGTAGATGAGAAGTTTCCTCACGAGAGAGAGGTTTAATGTTGTTTTTTGTTAGCCATTACTATTTGAACTGGTTTTAAATAGTCAGGTAACTTTTATCTGGGGATTAAAAATAACGGTTTTGCAGTTGGTCATCTGAAAGAAGAAAACTTAGATGTATCAACGACGCCTTTTCTGTTTGATGTCGGACGCAAAAGCAACATCCCATCACTTCCCGTGGGTGTCGTGAGAGGCGACTAAGGGACTCACCAGAGAATGGGCAGCAGCATTCTCTGTGCATTGCAACAGCTACACTGGTATCGCCAGCAGTGGACGCCTCACGGCTGATATGATGATGATGATGATGATCGATGATCCCGCACAGACAAGTCTGACGAAGATTGACCCCAAAGTCGTGCTCACGTGCTTTCACTATATTTTTTTTTTGTACAATCTTTCACGAGTTGTAAATTCTTACCTAAAACTTTTAGTATGGGCTGGTAGCTGAAATTTTAAATAAATAATCTCCTGTTCTACATTTCGTCCAGTAATTTTTTCTACTGAACTGTAATTTTGTTTAGTATTTACAACTGTACAAAATTTATTCCATACTGAAAGTTACTCATATGCAATAGTACTTTCAGCCCTTGAATTATTGCCTGTTAAATAAATCTGTATGTATAGTTGAATTATGATATGAAGCATTTATGAGTGTGACGTCACCAGCAGCTTGTTGATCATAAATATCCTTTAAAAAAAAGGAAAAAATATGAAACTCAATCTGCACCAAATCAAGATCTACCCCAGAAAAAAATCAAAAGACAGTCGCAATGACAGACAACCTTTACTTTCGACTACACTCGAATAATTTTTAATATCTATGGAACTTAATTCGAAAGACTCCTTTCCGCGTTTCAATCTGGGAAGTAACAACGAAGCGATCTGCCAGTCTCTTTGAGGGGGTTAGGGAAGTGGTTATAGATATAGCGGAGAGCGGAGTGGGAGCAGGAATAGTTGTAGGCAGCGTGAAGTGACTAAAGGCAGAAAGTTTGATACAGTAAAACGTTTTCTTCACTTTTATTCTCCCGTGGGCATCGACAAAAGTAACTTTTTGGTCAATAGAGCATTTTTTCATTAATCTTCTGTGCCAACAACAACGAATCTGTTATCAATAGGGTAGTAGCATAATTGTAGAGTGCCCCAAAATTTATGCAAGATTTGAATTTGCCGCCATTTATGCGGTAAAGTGTTGGCAGCCCTAAGAATATAATAATCTGAGAGTTTAGGGTTAGAAAAATGGAGTATTACTCAAGAGAGTGACATTTTTGTTCAAATATAATAAAAAAAAAAAAAATGCTGTCCGAAAATTTATCGGTTATCAGAACTGGCCCCCTAGATCATGTGACTTAACACCACTGGTTTTCCTTTTTTGGAGTTATTTGAAATCAAAGATGTATGCAAACAAGCCCACCACTAGTGCATTGAAAGTGGAAGTTTAACGCAGAATAAACGAAATTCAGCCACATTTACGCAAAATGATAATGGAAAATTTCGATAAAATAGTGCATATTTGAGTAAAACCTTGGAGACTATTTGCTCGATGTGCTATTTCATACAAAACCCTATCTTGTGTATTATATGATTAAATAAATAAAAAAAGTCTGTGTTTTCTACTTAAAACAAATCTTTCGTAAATTTTGGGACACCTTAAATTATTCTCGCTTACGTTTTGTGATAGCTTGAAGAACTAGATTTTCACTCTTGTGTTACCAAAGAAATAAAAACATGTTTCCTTGGCACACACAGATACAAGCAATATCGGAACAAAACAGGAAGACTGAACCAAGTTGAACCAAAGATACGTAAGAATTTTATTCTTCCACAGGCTACTAAAATAGTGCAATTTTTGACTAATATTGATAAATATGACGTTTTGTCAAAACCGAGAAAAATATCGCAATGGCAAGCTAGACGACTTAATATAATTAAGACCATTTGATCTGGAGCGATACGGTCGCCACGCAGCCTTAATACAACACCCCTCAATCTTATATTGTGACGTTACCAAAACACTAGCCATCCGCTTCACAAGACCGCTGTCTATATTACAAAATCTTTACCGTCAGAACAAATACATTCTTCAGCAAGCAAAGCCGGGCGTTTGATGTATAGCTTCATAATTTTTTAATTAAACCACATTTATATGGGTTGAATTTAAGTTTCAGGAAGGGTATTATTTTTATGAAATTATGGTCGGATTTATTTTTGGGGCACTTAGGAGAGTTGAACGAAGTTTTCTGACCGCCCACGCAAATGTATTGATGATCGAAACCGTAGTGATTCCGTTTTGATTTCGATAATTAAAAGAGGATTATAGAGATTATTAATTAATTGGTGTTTTGTTTACAGGGGTCTTTTTTAAAGGATTTTGATAATACGACTGCTGTAGTTGAAAGGGTAGGCAGCGCAGTGGATGATCGTTTTGTCTCATCGACGTGGTATTTTGTTTAGAAGTTTTAGGAAACTTTTAGTATATGATTATGGTCAATTTTCAAAATCTAAATCCCAACTGTTATTACCAATGTATTTTTTACTAAACAAGAATCGTAAAATCTGTTTCGACGATTCGGCTGATTTTGTTAGGATTTTCTTAAAGGTGCTCTCCTACCTGGAGCGTTGAATGTAATTAATTATTTAAGATTCGATTTTGAGCATTATGTTACAGCCAGTAATCCATTTAATCAAGATCACTTCGTGTTCACGTGACATCTTGATTATATGGATTGACAGCTCACCTCGTGATCACTTCACCCAAGCCTTCACTTCGACATGTTTACAGAATCGAGCGGCTGCACAGCCTGCCTGACTTGACGAGTATTCGCCTGTAATGTAAAATTTGAGATTACATTTTACACATTGTATCATCAAGTTGCACGTTGTAATGTTCGGTTCTCTTCCCTCACCAATGTTGTGCTTGAATCTGTAACATTTCAGGTTGCGCTCTGTAATGTTCGGTTCTCCTCCCGCACTGACGTAATGCTCGCCTCTGTAACGTTACATTACAGGCGAATACTCCAAGTGCGAGAGAGCCAAGAGCACCTTAAAGCTCTAACAAAAGCTACGTTTCTTCGTAAAACGATCCATCTTCGAATTGGGGAGAATGTTTAAGGCCAGTTGTTACGGCAGGTTAAAAGTATTTAATCATCCTTATATTAACGTACAATGACGTTAACAAAATCAAATTCCTATACAATAAACAAAGTATTAGCATATTAATAGAAAATACAATAAAAGTGGAACATGCTATAAATATTTTTTCTTTCAAGACCTCTTTAAACGTTGAACAATACTGAACCGTGTTACAATACAACACAATGCAAATTCAATTGATTGACTTCGCTACAATGCTTCTTAAGGTAGAGGCGTATTATATAAACGATTATTATAATAGCTGAAATAATCTTCTTTTCTTATTATAAAAGGTGTGATTCTTTGTGAAATTTCACAATAAACTCGTGATTTATCGACGGATATTGTTAATCGAGGTGTATTCAATTTAGAGGATAATAAGGGGGTGTTATCGGTGTTATTTTCTATGGAAAATTTTGTAACGGCCTGTAGTGAGTGGGAGACGGGGGACATGATTTTTCTTGTTAGTCTTAAGAATAGCTTTCAGAACTTGTTAGCTGGCTAAAGGGATTTTTTTTTATTTAAATGAGTATATTATATTTTAATTAAAATAAAAACTTCTAACTAAAATTTATTCAAATGAGTATTTTATATTTTAATTAAAATGAAAACTTACTACTAAAATATGAAAACTTACTACTATATACTACTAACTAAAATATGTCGTCAAAAAATTCGTCCGCCTCTCTATCGACTGGCAGTGAGCCCAAAAGACTGGTGGCATTGCCACGTTGTATGGCAATGCTTATTCTTTGACCAAGGTAAAAGCCAACCCATGGGTCACGCGAAGTGTCAACTAAGCGTCTTGAGAGATCTTTAAACAAGTTTAAGTACAAGGACATAGCCGTGTGGCATAAACTAGATAAAGTGGCAAGACATCACACGTACGTATCGTAAAAGATGAGGTAATACATATGGTGGATTAGGTAAATGTATTGCGCTACCTAACGTGAGTACGGCAGGTGACTTTGGAGGAGCTTGATTGAAAAAGATAGAGGGTGTTTTCAGTGCAGGTGAAATGCTATTTGATTATGTTTGTAGCACAAAGAAGACGCCCCGGGCGTCGGAAGTTGCAGGGCGATCCCAGGCCACCGTAGGCGCGGGTCCGCGGATGGCTCGCGGTCCGATCACCACCAGGCCCGGGTCGATGGCGCGTTGTGTTCCACGCGCGCCTCAAAGAGATGTCAGCATAGGAAACGGGGCAATTACTGAGTAATCATGTCTTAATATATAATATCCTAAATCACATTATGCAACACTTTTTTTTTTTGAAGGATGGGAAATCATCAAATGACTTCTTCCGCTCTAGGTGGAGCGGAAGGGCATGTCAGACCCTTACTGACTAAAACCCATCCGTGTTCCTTCTAAAGCCCTTTGCGTTTCAGGGCCGCGGTGACTCTTTCGAACAAATTCCGCAACCCTGGTAGGCTTTGGCCCTAGCGGGCCCCGTCTTCAATGCTGACATCTTATTATGCAACACTTGCGAGGTCAGTTCGTTGACATAACGGCCTATTCATCGAATGATTTTAACCATAAAAATTTATTTTCACCTTCTGTTTTACTATGGCACTCAAGAATAGATTTGTAGTCGCATTATTTTTACGCACAAACAAAAATCACCGAATCATTATTAATTATGCTTGTTTAACTGCAATAAAGGAAAATAAAGAAAACGATGTAAAAAATAATATTCACCACGTCAATCAACCAAAATTTTATCAAGTTTACACGCCTGAAAAAATAACCACAAACCTGAAGCATTGTTTACAAGAAATAATCTATTTACATTGAACTAAACGGCTCGTGTAAATAATATAATGTCTGAAAAGAACGAAAATACGTCAGAAAAACGTCTGAAACAGGAAATGAGGGTGAAATTGAGACTCGGCCAGTTCAGAGGAACTGTTCCGTTGGAAGCGGGTATCTATGTAGACAGATGCGACCTTAGTATTTTTGAATAGGCCGAGTTTTCATTCAAGCAATACTGAATACTTTCCACCTCGCCACAGAACTCAAAATTGAATGTTAGTTAAATAAAATGTGAAGGAGAAATCTTTTGGGAGTCGGTGAATATTCTACCATAAAATTCAGGTTTAAATATTCCTGGGATGTTCAAATGCGGCGATTTGTAACCTAGCGTTTTGCCGGGATGAGTGGATTTAGTTGCGTGCACCTCTATTCAAATCATATGCTGCCAAAATTATTATGGTATTGTCATTTTCTGTGTTGTTTTTAGGGTGAATGTAGTTCAAAGTTAAAGTCAAAGTCAATTCATTTATTTCAACTAGACCCTTAAAAGGCACTTTTGAACTTCAAATTTACAGTTAAAGCTTATTTGGTATAAAATGTGTATTTTTTCATAATTTTAAAATGAATGATAAACTACATTGTTTTAATAAATACTAACACTAGAAATAAAAAAAAACCTAACCAAATTAACCCTAAAATATGGCGTCGTTGTTTAGTTACTTTAATTATTATTTTAACGTTTTCCCTATATTATATGTTAGTACTAGTTGCCGCCAGCGGCTCCGCCCGCGTGATTGTTGAAAATTATCCCAAGGAAACACAGTCCCGGGATGAAAAGTATCCTATGTGTTATTCCAGACTATAATCTACCTCTGTGCCAAATTTCATCAAAATCCATTCAGTAGTTTTTACGTGAAAGAGTAACAAACATCCATCCATCCTCACAAACTTTCGCATTTATAATATTAGTAGGATTGCATTACAGTACTAAAACATTTTACCAAAAAAACATGTTACGACTTTTTGCGTGGGAGGTTTCGAAATGGAAGCTGAAAACAGACAGCCAGCCAGCCAGAGGTAAGGGTATAAAGGTTCCGTTTAATATTTCGATGGACGGAACCCAAGCAAATACGTGAACAGAAGTCAAAAACGATTCTAGTTTCTCTAAGAAGTGGCGCTCAGTCACTTATACATATAAACAACAAGCTCCTTTTAGCGGCTTTCCCGCATGATAGTCGAAAAGTATCACAAGGGACCATATTCCTGGGATAAAAAGCTCCAAGTTCTTATTCCGGGACATGGTCTACGCGTGTGCCAAGTTTAATTAAAATCCGTCCAGTCGTTTAGACCTGAAGAGGTAACAAACGTAGGTACAGAAAGACAGAAATATTTTTGCATTTGTAATATCAAGTATGGGTAAGGTTAACCTTGTTTACCAAAAATAACATTATTAACCTATTTTACTGTGATTTTTGTTGTTTTTAATTGTGATTTTAATTTTAATTATGATTTTATTATTTTTCATAATGTTTATTTTTTATTCGTAAATTTAATTTCAGTTTTAATTTTCGCTTCACTTTAGTTTTTATTTCAATGTTCATTTTAATTTGAATTTAATTTAATTTTTAATTCTGTCTATTGATTTTAATTTTGATTTTCGATTTCAATTGAAAAATCTAATATAGTTATTTAAAAAAAAAAGAAAAAATATGTATTTTATACATTATATTATTCCATATTTGATATTTTGTATTTTTAAGCAACCTTGTTGTACTATTTTTGTGTAACAATTTATTTCATAAAATACATCAGGGCGATATACAACATATTTAATACCCCATGACCATCAAATTTAAGTCCATACAAGCTTATGTCCCAGAAAATTCGAAAACAAGCCAAAATACATTTGTTTTTGAGGGGATTACTTCGGGTTCTAAGGGATGACCGAAAAACGTTTCAGCCTTAATAGAATGGTGTGTAATCCCTTGTACTTCACGTAATTATTTAATCTTAACAAAGCCTACAAATATTGTGATTTATGCGGATGTTCTGGGTCTGAATTTAAAGTATGTTTGGGGTAAATTAGAAACATGTGTGGTGAGTGACAGCCCTTGCTTCTCACGGTCGTTTATTATTATTTTATTTCAGACATTGTCCGTAAATCATATAAAAATTAAAAGTCAATAAAAAATAAAAGTCAATAAAAAATAATTTAATTACAACAATCAACAATAAATTAAATTTAACATACACATTTCACATTATAATTACATAAACAATGTCAACACATTAAAAAAAAAAAAATATCTCACAAAATTAAAGGAGAGGCGCTAACATGAAGCTGCATCCACCTCTTTATAAGGGACAGGTCCCACCGCTCGGACAACACCCTCAGGTGAGCTTCGAGCTGCTCCGTAGGCGACATAATAGTGAAGCGCTCCGCTGAAGCGCGTTTGAAGATTCAACAACAAATGAAGTTTAAGATACTGCTCTATCATCGCAATCTGCAAAGTTTATCTGGCAACTGGATTGTTATTTTACTCGTAGTAAATCATAATGTCCTTTTCGAACTCTCGATCATCATTCCAGTTTTTTTTTTATTTAAATGGGTTATTGGACTCTAGTCTAGATCATAGATGACAGAGACAAAGTCGACGATGGAACGAGCTTACCCAGAAGAAGCCTGTTCACTCTAATTTTGAAGAGATTAGGGTTGTATGCGTTCGGAAACACAGACGCAGGCAGAGTTCCACTCCTTTGCTGTGCGCATTATAAAAGACGTTTGGAAACGTTTAGTGCGAATTGGTGGAATAGCAACAAGGTAGGGATGGTAACTTGCAGTGCGTCTAGATGTCCGATGGTAGAAGGGGGCCGGTGGGATGAGATCGTGGAGTTCCTGGACACTCTCCCCGAAGTACAATCTGTAGAAGACCGACAAGCAGGCAACCTTGCGGCGATGAGCCAAGCTGTGANTAACTTGCAGTGCGTCTAGAAAAAAATCACTCATAGTATCGTCTAGGTAAGCGTGGCCCACATTCAACCACGTCATCGTTTACCATCAGGAGGTCAAAAGCAAATATATTAATTACAGAAAACAAATCGTATATCCCTCGTACAAAGGATGCCCTGAGTCTCCGACCTATCAGAGTATTTATTTGATGTCTTATTTTTATTTATTGTGTGCTGTAAACGTTTTTGTGTACGTATTTTAAATTAGGATTTAATTAATGTAACTTGTAAGATTCTCTGCATTCTCTATGCATTGTAACAGCTACTCTTGATCACCAACCCGTCTGCCAAGTGCTGCCAAACGTGGCGATTATGGCAAACCTTTCCCATTGGGGGAGGCCTATGTCCAGCTGTGGACGTCTTTCGGCTGATATGATGATGATGATGAACTTCTAAGATTGAATGTGCACTTATTGGTTGTATTTAAATACAAAATCTTCAGCGTATTAAGGTTTGCTATTAGAGAATTTTGGCTTCAGCTCGCCTTTGTCCTAAAAGAAAGTGAGTTTACAGCTTTTTTGTACAATAAATATATTATGTTCCTAGAATAAAAGTTAACCAAGAAAATGACATTGAATCCAAAAATAACACACTAACTTATTAACCCTCCACCATCTTCACAAATCAATTCAACCCTATGTTGCCCAACCGAAAACTTTTCGAGGTTAAAATATGTCGAAAAACAAGAAAAACCTGTTCAAAATCCCTTTGAAAAGGTCCTTGAGTGGGCTTAGATTATTTAGAAGCGTTGCCAGGTCCGACCCACTTGTGAACAAACCTAATTATGAATACAAATACATAGTACTCGATTCTGGGGAATGTTAAATGGGACCCTTTCTAGTATCGTCTGTATATTTTGAATAGGTCAAGTATTCGAGCCATCTTGTTTTCGTAAATGTCTCATAGAAGTAGAGCAGGGTTAAATTTCAAATTCGGCAAAAAAGTCAATCGTTTTTTAGGGTTCCGTACCTCAAAAGGTAAAAAAGGAACCCTTATAAGATCACTCTCTTGTCCGTCTGTCTGTCTGTCCGTGTGTCGCCACCGATTTTCTCAGGAACGGGTGGACCTAGCAAGTTGAAACTTATACCAGATACTGAGGTCTATAGTCCCTATTAGGTGTATAAAAATCAAGGTCCTGCGCCAACACGATAAAAAGATATGGGCAAATTTTTTCGCGAAAACTTGTACTTACCAAAATTTACCTTATTTTTTATTTTTCGGATGTTTTTCTTCACTTGCGCAGTAAGGAAAGCCTTACTGCGCAAGTGAAGAAAAAAATCCGAATCCGTGGTGGTTAAAAGCAAAGGCTTTTAACCAAAATTTACAATTCTAGGACAACCGGTAGTACCCTTTAGGTTTTTTTCCGGTTGACCTAAAATTGAAAATTTCATTTAAAGATATTATATATTTTTAAAGATCTTATTTACTCTTGAAGAGTATTTAAATCAAGAGTAAACATGATACTTTTAGGCCATCGTGTTCTATCGTCGACCTAATCATCGTTTACTCATAAACATAGTATACATACTTAAAATATAGGTCAAAATCTTCAAATTAAAATCCCTTAAACAATTCAGCTATGACATTTTTAAAAGTTTTGCTTTATAAAAACGGTTCCGTAACAATATTTCAAAAATCTACACTCAAAGTATATTGTTGGCGAAAGCATTTTATTTTATTAAACTCTTGAGATAAGCCTTTGCTGTGCCACGAGTGGTTCAACAAGGAATTGAACGAGCACTCGATCGCGCGAGTCGACCGCTTTAACCATTGTACTCTTGTAGCTTTAAACGTGTTGTGTTCAGGACAAAATATGAAACGTGCATTTGTGAATAAAATTGGACTTATGGGGGTAGAATGAATGAATATTTATTTACTAGGTTGAGCTCGCGATAGATTTCTCAAAAAAAATAACCTATAACCGTCCCTACAATCCCATATTTGTTCCAATATTCATCTAAATTGGTTCAGCAATTTAGGCGTGGAAGCTTTACAAACTCGCATCACTACATATTATAAAACAAAGTCGATCGCCGCGTCTATCTGTCGGTCTGCTCGCGATAAACTCAAAAACGACTGCACCAATTTACATGCGGTTTTCACCAATAGATGGGGTTATTCATGAGGAAGGTTTTAGGTGAATAATTCGTCCTGAAATTCTTACGAAAACGGGAAAAATGGGATATGCGCGTACGAAGTCGTGGGCACAAGCTAGTTAATAATATAAGAAATGATTAAAACTTTATGCAGTACACAGGTAGAAAGGCAGACTTAGCGCTTTAGGCATTTTCTACCAGTCAATAAAGGGTGAAATATTCGTTAATTTTATCAATACTTGGTCAGCAGAAATTATTAAACGGACTGCCATTAGCTCTAATGGTTTGTTTAACTGAGCCATTTTATCACTTTGCTCTTTTCATAGAAAAAAAAACAAATTTGTATGCGTTTCTTATAAGACAAGTCTGCCAAACTATTACCAACCACTGCCACATCTGGAGACCAGAATCAACATTGAGAACCACCAGAAGACCCGATGCAAGTAGCCGTCTTAGATCTCAGAACGAAATAAATCTGAAAAAAAAAACGGAGCACTCGGAAATGTCATAATTTCTATTTCCTTCCATATACAAATCAAAAATCAAAATCAAAAGTCATTTATTCGAATTAGGCTGAGTGCCAGCACTTTTTGAACGTCAAAGTTCTACATAAAGACAGTCCCCCAAAACGCCCGCCCGTCACCACTTCCTAGGGGTTTAGCTGGAAAGAAGAAGTGGCGCAACAAACTAAGAATGACAAGCTTTTGGTAGGCTTGTAAAATTTCGTAACCCCTTGAAGAACCGATACGTGGAATCGGTTCTCCCCCTTACCTAATGAGCTGATGTAGCTACTGAACCGTGCCGCCAGTCCAAATCCATCGCTGTCTTGCAGTCCGCCATAAGCAGGCACACCATTTATGCCTGGAGGCTTAATTAGTTTGATTTACTTGTTAATGCTTTTGAGTTTGTTTGTTTTTTTGATGACAGACAGATGTGTTACTGGGGGTAATACATCTGTCTGTTAAGTTATAAAAACTTGAATTTATACAGCAGTATGCAAAGTTTACAAAACATGACACAGAAAATTATATGTAAATCAAATTTTATGAAATTAATTGACACTTGTTAGCTAGCACACTCCATTATGCCATAAAAAAAAAACTAACTCAAGCATTAACAAGTAAATCAAACTAATTAAGCCTTCAGGCATAAATGGTGTGCCCGCTTACACTTGCAATGGTATAATCTAACAACAGGATTGTGACTGGAAACACAAGTGATGAACTAGAGCCAACGTAGTTATTATTACCTATAAACTGTAGGTTTATCGTTATGACAATAATAAAAAATAAAAAAACCATGACCAGCACGGCGACCAGCCACCACAAGCAGCACTCGTTCAAAGATCAGCCATTACCCCCCTCGCCATATTTGAGGGAAGGAAGTAACCCGACCTCCGACGCTACCGCAAGCAGTGATATTTAAGGGAGCATGACGAACTTGCTGCCGGTTGTTCAGGCAAGAATAATATAAAACAGCTATAGGACAATGCTAGTTCATCATATGTTGCCATACAACTCATTAAAAAAACAATTGTAATGAGTAGATTATGTAAAAAAAATAAAAAATATTTAGTAAAAGATCACTGACCAATACGGCCGGACAAAATAATATTAAAATCTATATATATTTATTATATGAACTCATATAACTTGTCATAAGCTAACTTACAGAGAAATAACATGATGAATATGACATTGTCTTGCGTTCAAAACACACAGAACAGTGTGACGTAACCAACTGGAATTTAGTTCACAATTTTATCCTACTGATACCATCAATCCATTCGTTAAGTAGTGTGACTATGGCAACCCATCCTAGCATTGTTAATGGCTATGCTGTGGCCTCATTTTCAGTAATGGACACGATGTTTGATATAAATATCGCTACGCTTAGCAAACACCATTGTGTGATACTTGCTATTTGATTTACGAAGCAATGGAAATAAGTCCAAAGTGAAAGTCAAAGTCAAAATTTTTATTTCAATTAGGCCATTAAACGGCACTTTTGAACGTCAGCATTTACAGTTCAGTAAAATAGTAAAATTACATTAATAAAGTGACTCTACTGTCTGAGTGTGTGAATAGGTTACTCTGCGAGCGTGCTCCATGGTTTCCCACATCATTACTTATCTTCAGAAGGCCATCCTCATCCTCAAAAAGCGAACTTCAAGTGGCAATATGACCTCGGGGACAATCGATATCAAAATGTAGGGAAATTAGAGAGACTCTTGTATGTTTGTGACTAGTGAATAGGTTACTGCGAACTTCAAGTGGCAATATGACCTCAGATCGATATCAAAATGGAGGGAAATTAGAGAGGCTCTGTGTGACTGTGATTTGAATGAAAACGCTCCTTTAAATACAAAAATTGTTCCTCTGGAGAGATAGTGGTCAATCGCAAGTCTATTTATAAAAAAAAACTAGCCTTTGCCCGCGACTTCAACCGCGTGGAATAGTTACTTTGGACAGCTATTTTTATTTTTAAGATACTAGCTTTTCAAAAACACTTGAACATTGGTATTTTTTATCAAGTGCTTAAATACAAAGATTCATCTTTTTTCATGACAATGGGTTGAAATAGGGGTTGATGGTTTGTATGGGAGGTATACAAACCATCATTCCCATTTCAACCCCTTTTAGCCCTTTTCTCGCGACAAAAGGTAGCCTATGTCCTTCTCCAAGGTCTAATCTATCTCCATACCATATTTCACCTAAATCGGTTCAGCGGTTATTGATTCCCCATACAAACTCCCCCCCCTCTTTTCACTCCCTTAGAGGATGATTTCTGGGATAAAAATAATCCTATGAGCTTTCCTGGGACTCAAACTATATGTATACCAAATTCTATCGAAATCGGTTCAGTAGTTTAGGCGTGAATGCGTAACATACAGACAGACAAAGTTACTTTCGCATTTATAATATTTCAAGCTCGCGCGGTGTTACCCGCTAAAAAGCCTATGTGTTAATCCAGGGTGTCAGCTTCCTGCATGTACCAAATTTTATCAAAATTGGTCGAACCGTTTGCGTGCGATTAAGTAACAAACATACACAACTTTCGCCTTTATAATATTAGTGTGAAGTATGGATTGGATGACGTTAAACCTTATTTCGTAACTGCAATTTTCTTCTATCCTTTCCTTATTTTACGTCCCAGTAAAAGACAGCAATACTTCCAGATTTGATCCTTCGTACGGCCAATCGTCTCACCAGCCTTGACACTTTTTACGAATGTTTTTCGTCCTACATTCCTGGTTACGCAATTGTGCCATAAATTCTGCCAACTATACTGGCAAGTTCAGGGCCATGCTTGGCATATTGCCAGACGTTTGGCATTAAAGGTTGTTGTTATGTAACTGCTTGTGCGACTCTGATTGGGTTATTCACGCCTGGTTAATGTAGGGTGCCAATTTCTAAGTGTTTAAGTAGTGCTAAGTGATTTTACAGGTTGTTTCATTGATTACATATTTAGCATTTCGTTGTTTGATCATCAGGTGAACGGGGATGCGTCGTCGATATATCATAGAAGACATCACAGACACACATGCTATTATATTGGTAATAAATAATAATAATATCAATAATACGTTTTATCGCGCAAAGGAGCAAAGGAGGAGGCGGGCCGCGCGAGGGAGAGACAAGACCTTCGCCCCAACCACCGCTACAGAAGAAGACGCCCCAGGTGTCGGGAGTAGCAGGGTGATCCCCAGCCACCTCAGGCGCGGGCCTGCGGACGGCGAGCGTTGGGTGGCCCGCAGTCCGATCACCACCAAGCCCAGGCCGATGGCGCATTGTGTTTCACGCGCGCCTCAAAAGATGTCAGCATAGAAATAGCGTTCCGCTAGGGCCAGAGCCTGCCAGGGTTGTGGAATTTGTTCGAAAGAGTCACTGCGGCCCTGGAATGCAAAGGGCTTTAGAAGGAACACGGATGGGTTTTAGTCAGTAAGAGTCTGACACGCCCTTCCGCTCCACCTAGCGCGGAAGAAGTCATTTGATGATTTCCAATCCTTAACAAGAAAAAAAGGGAAAGGAAAGGTCCCTTCCTCCCAGCCTTCGGAAAGCACGTGAAGCCATTAGCCCTGATATACCTGGTCTTGTCAGACTGCCGTCCCATAGAACTAAGCGAGTAAAGGAACAGACAGTACACCTGTGTGCACTATAATAGCTTCTGCGTACTTGGTTAATCTCTGCTGAGATTGGCCACCGCTGATACCAGCTGTGCCTCAATGATCGTCACTCCACCTAGCCTAAGGGTGCCCTTAATCAGATCTATGTTTGCTTGTTCCGTAGTATTGCCAGGTCGTTCGTCTCCACTCAGGAACCTACCTTAACGGTCATTTGGTTCTACAGCTGATATGGCCAGCCCATCGTCACTTCAGCCTCAGTCTTCTGTGAGCTACACATATTGATAACTTTGGTCTAATACTTTATAAACCACTAGCTTTTGCCCGCGAACTTCGTACGCCCATATCCCGTTTTTTTTTCGTTCCTATAGGAATTTCGGGAAATCCTCTCTTAGTGCTCCGGGGTACACTCCCTAAGAAACCTATATGCCAAATTTCAGATTTCAACGACTCAGTAACGGATGAGTTTTATATATGTATATATATAAATTGAAATCAACTGCTCTCAAACATATATAAAACGCAATCTAAATGATTCAAAACAAATTGAATCGTAAAGTTTTTTAACGTTTTAAATTCGCAATGAAAGTTTACTAGTATTTCTCGTTAAATAGTAAATACTCGAGTTTACACAAACAGTCAGTTGGAGTGGGTTGCAACAGGAATGCGGCGGGAGAAAAAAACAAATAGCTGTCTGGGGAGCACGGGTTCCGTATTTTATGGTAAACTAGCTGCGCCCTGCGGTGTTACCCGCGCAGCTAATATATATATATAAAGTAGCCTATGTGTTAATCCAGGGTTTCAGCTTTCTATATACCTACCAAATTCTATCAAAATTGGTCCAGCCGTTTTTTATTTTTTTTATTTAATATGGATTTGCTCTTGACTCTAGTCTAGGTCATAGATGACAGAGACAAAGTCGACAATGGAGCGAGCTTACCCAGAAGAATCCAGTTATTATTTTATTCAGCCGTTAGCGCGTGAAGAAGTACCAAAAATACACACATACACACACACACACACTCACATACTTTCGCGTTCATAATATTAGTGTGATGTGATTTGTTTGTTTGGAAATAGATATTTGTGCCGGATTATTTGTTCCTCCTTAGTAAAAGGTGGTCTCTTCTTCGTAAAAGGTGGTCTGATGAACTGATAAGGGCCGTGGGAATACGCTGGATGTGAGACGCACAGGGCTGGTAGATGTGGCGACGCTTGGGGGTGGTCTGTGTCCAGCAGTGGACGACTTTTGGCTGAAGTGATGTTGATGAGGTATTTCAGAATTATTTTTGTGTCATTTTAAATGAGATGTGTGGTAAAACATAGTTTCGGAAACTTGTAACTGAACTTTTTTGTTTCAGTATTATTTTTTTGGGTTGCTAGAACTAAATATTTTCATTACATACAAGGAAACTAGCAGGATATATCACGCAGTTATATTGCTAGGGTCGGTTGTGAGGTATTCGAAACGTGTTTTAACAAAATTGTACCGCTGCAACATTATTGCGGGAGATTATTGCCCAAGTGAAAAAAATATAGGTACCAAGATCTTATAATTTAGACGCACTGAGCAAATATTATTTTCTCCTACTCTTCAAAATGTATTTTGGATTATAGAAATAAAAATAAACAAGAATTAAAACTATCATCATGATTATTTGTAAGACGTCCACACCTGGACATTGTCCTTCACCTTACCACCGTTGCCTTAATCTGGTTCCGAATATAACAACCTCATTGGAATCCAAACATATTCTTAATAGGGACACCATTTTCTACTGAAAAGATCTAAATATTACTCCGTCAGATAGATTTCCAAAAATAGACATGTATTTTTCCTTTTTCACATAAGCAGAAAGTTACGAAGATACTGTGCGTTGAAATCTCCCGTGACGTCACTACGATAGCACAATTTTTACAAGCGACGTGACGTCACCAGCCCCTTCTCTTAAACTTTGATGCGATTTTTATTTATTTTATTTATTTATTTAACAGTTTATGTACACACATTTAACAAATAGACAAGAAGAAGGGAACAAAAAATAGGTACAAAGGTGATGCTTATTTCTAAAGAAATCTCTTCCAGCAGACCTGTGAAAGGAGAGTCGAATAAAAGAGATTTAGACATTGTGTGTAAAAGTTATGCTAACATACTATACATAAATATGACTAAAATTAATATAATACTAATACATACTACTTATAATAATATAAGATAAATAATAATATATACTTTAAATATGCAACTGTGATGGTACCGAAAGGTAGTGTTCTTTCACTCTTCTTTTAAAACCTGGAAGAGTTTTGCATTCCCTAATGTCAGGCGGCAGTGCATTCAACAACCGTACCGCGTGCACAGTAAATGAATAAGAATAAAAATCGGTATATCTTTATATTTTTTTTGTGATTTGAAATGGCAAAAAATAAATGTCCAATATTTTTTGAAAATCTAACGGACGGACTAAATAGAATTATGTTTTTTCAACCAAGCAAAATACCCTATTAAATCTACCGGCTCATCAATAACTACATCGTGTAAGTACTCTTAGTTACAAGGGCTGGAACAAGTTCTTTAATCAGAGTGGACCCTGGCACGGTGCCAAGATAAGCACTAACATGAGGGCCTGATTCCAAGCTGGATGTTGAGTGCTGCTGTCGTACACTGTGATGGGATTACTAGTTCGTACGACGTGTAAGGACCCGTTATTTGAGGCTAAGTTGCAGGATCAAACCTTGGAAAGTTGGAACTATCAGCCAATGAGGGTTTTTGAATTTAATTAGTCGTTTGCGGAAATAGTATTGTGGTTTTCACTGAAGTTCTATTTATTTTAAATTCATTTATTTAGTAAATAAATAAATAAAATGAAAAATAAAATAAAATATTTTTTTAATGAAAACTTCATGCATAGATCGTAATACCGATGACCTGGTGAGGGTCGCGTGCAGCCGATGGATGCAAGCCGCATAGGACCGGTTGTTGTGGCGACACTTGGTGGAGGCCTATGTCCAGCAATGGACGTCTTTCGGCTGATATGATGATGATGATGATGATGATGAATACCTTAGGTACCGGTCAATGAAGGCTGGTGGAGAAACAAAATGGCAGGTATATAATGAAAACAAAATTACTTCTTCATTAAAAATATTTTTGCATTTAGCTCTGAAACATGCTTTCAAACAGTAAGTATTGTGGATAACTCTCTTTGTGCGTTTTCTGTATGAGGCTTTTAAAGAACTTTTTCATCCCTTTCATTCACTAAATATACACAGTAAACATTTACTAACTAAAACTTGAATTCAGAGTTCGAGAAATGTACTTATGGAACAGCAAATTCTATGTCTTACATTAAAAAGTTCGAATTCCATTGCAACCATAATTTTTCTTTAATAAAAAATAACTCAAAAATGAACTTTAAAAAAACAATGCTAAAGTCGCTTCTTTACTTTTTGGCAATGAATTGAAATGATCTCAAATTATGCATGTAGGTACAACTAATAAATATTAAATCTATATAACCATTATTTAATTAACTGAAAACAAAAACACACAGTAACACTACATTATAATTATAATTATTTTGGGTAATTTAGGGTGGCCTAAATTACCCAAAATAAAACCAAAAATTCCCCATCAGTCAATTTCCCAATTCCAAAGTCCACCACATTTTTACTCGAGGGTTTTCAATTACCCCACGGGCCCCTAACAAAGCGACAGACCGCTGGAGCATACGGTTTTCAATCAACGAAAACTTTATTAATACGACTAGCATACAGGTCGACGACTCTTGTGACCTGTTCCGTGCATCTTTTTGTTGTGATGCTGTATGGGAACAATGGGGTAAATATGCATACCCTCTTTTGTGATCTCTCTCTATCACTTAAAGGTTTACTGGTAGAAAAGTCATTTTAGAGTTCAGCTCGCCTTTGTACATGAACTATTTTAATCACTGAATTAATATAAGCTGTTATAGTGTACAATAAACAAATAAAGCGGATTGTGGAGATAGATTAATGAATATTAACCTTTTGAACGCCATTGTCACGTATACATGACAAGCAAGCGCGTGCCCTGTACGCCAAACTTCACAAAAAGTACGGCGAATTTGTGACTTGGCGTCGGGGGCACTAATTCATTAAGATAATAGGTACAATCAAAATAAATAATGCATTGGAATTATGAAACAAAGTTCGTATCAAAACAATGTCGCCGTTATATTCCGCGCCGTCCTTATAACACAAGCTCCCGCTTGGACTGGGCTCGCTACAGGATGTTTCAAACTACGTCATGCGTCATAATAATGAATAATATTTTTATTTTTTTAATAATTAAAATGTTCATAAATAACATTTTATTTAATCAATTTGTCGTAGTCATTGGATAGATAAAAATGAACGGTCCAATTTGACGGATTACCCTATCGAAGTTTTCTCTATGAGTTTTGCTTCATACAGACGTTCCCTCTTCAAACAGTGCGAACAATGTACATCTTAATACCTCAAATTGTTTTGTTTTTGTAGTGTTCAGGATTTAGGTATACTGGACGCAGTTTTTAGTTTTTCTTTTTGTCTCTAATATTCACTATGTTCAATGTCATGCATACCTGTCATTTGCGTGGTTACTGAAATACCGATTTTGAATGTAATTTTATTTGAATTATAAGTGACAGTGCTGTTGGTGTACTTATTATAAATAAACAAAGTGGGCTGCCGTTTTATGATGACTAAAATGGTACCGGTTAAGTAGGTGGCTACGTTAAGTAGCTAGATTTACTATCATATTTACTATTTTTATTTCATTGTATTGTACCTAGCTCATTGTACACTTCTCATCTTAACTTTATCCCTTCACTTTTTTTATTTTTTTTTTATTTATATGTCTACTGCGCGTTCGAGCGTATGGTACCCGTGGGCTGCAGCTGAAAATCAGCGTTAGGTGGTAATACCTACTGTTGCCACCTGACATTATGCTGAGCTGAGGCCCTTTTGGCACAATATTGTTATAAGAACTTAAAATTTTTGATATTCTCTATTTGTAAGGTGTTTTTTTTATTTTTTTTACTGTACCAATAATTGCAATTTTCTTTCTTTCTTTATTTCTTTCTTTCTTTCTTTCTTTCTTTCTTTCTTTCTTTCTTTCTTTCTTTCTTTCTTTCTTTCTTTCTTTCTTTCTTTCTTTCTTTCTTTCTTTCTTTACAAAGACAAAAGTTACGTATTTAAACTGTTACCCTATTACTTACAGTTATAACAACTTTAAACCCAGCCACCCAGGTAAGCAAACACTAAACATGCAAATTAAACCACATGGCAAACTTTCCCGCACTGCAACTAAAACATTCATTACTGCACTCTGTTCAAAAAGTAGGGAAATTATGTGCTTAATCATAAATGTTTAGCGGTAGTGTTTATGTTGGGTTTTATTTTGTGAGCAAAACAAATGTTTTCAGTGAAAAACTGGTCGAATGTGTGTTATACGTTGCACAGGGTTCCGTACTCGATATGAGTGCAATATATTTATTATGTTGGCTACAAAAAATCAGAAAGATTTTTACGACAGAAATTAGAACACGTTTGTATTTTTTCCGTAAGTATTGATGCATTAAGTCCGCCCATGTACCACTATTGTACATAAAGTTTAAATAAATAAATAAATAAAATGTTAAAAAAAATAAAGTTGTGGTAGCAGTTGTAACACAAGGAGTACATTTTACGCCAAATATTGACTGAAAGAAACGACACTTAGAACTGTCATACTCTTTTTAGGGTTCCGTACCTCAAAAGGAAAAAACGGAACCCTTATAGGATGACTGTTGTCCGTCTGTCTGTCTGTCAGCCCCTTTATCTTGGGAACGCGTGTAGATATCGAGTTGAAATTAATTTGTGAAAAAATCACACTTTTAAGTTAATGTAAAAAATAAGATACGGCCGTTTATGCCGCAAAAACGTATATTTCGACACTCTCAAGGGAATCAAAATAGGGTACTTTCCGTTGACCTAGAGTCATGAAATCTGGCAAAAAGATTGATCTTACAGTACAAGTACAAGAAAAAGTCCGAAAATTGGGAATTTGTTGGTTTATCATATAGAAAATCATTTTTTGCGATTACAAACTTCTATTTTCGGTTGAAGAATTGACCGGGACTACATTGATGTATGGAAGAACTTTTATTTAACAACAAACCTAAGTTTGTCCTTCAATCTTACCTGCTAATATTTTGCTTTTATAATCATAAATGATAATGATAAATATAGTTTATAAACTTCCGTAGATAAAGTATACTCGGAAAAAACCAAGACTTGATCGGAACCCTCGGTGCGCGAGTCTGACTCGCAATTGACTGTTTTTTTTTAAATAGTTGGACACTGATGATATATGAATTCAGTTTTTTTTTGTCCCTCTGTTATTTTACTACACCATTGTTCAGTGGTACAATGCACAGCACCTCTATAATACACCTCTTTTCCATAGACCAATGGTCCCCAAGCAAAATGGCTTTGAAAGATCCTGAGTTCCGGACAGACGAAAAAGACTAAAATATAAGGATACCGTTGTAGTCAATTGTTTACGGAACCCTAAAAAGTAAACGTTGATTCCAAGCCAATGGACAGACAATGTTTAATTTGGTAAAAATATAGACAAAAGAGAAAATTAAATATGTGCGCAAAACGCTGGGAAAATTCAATACATGACAGAGATTTTTCATACTGTGTGATCTTCTATATGAATAGGAATCTCTCCCTTTTGGATGGACAGAGGAATTCACATGTAAACTGAGGTATTTTTGTTTATTATTTTCGAGTTCGTCTGAGTAACTCATGAAAGTTAATGAAGCATTGGTTTCGTTGAATTAACTCACTCTACCTAGATACGTTCCGCCCTATCTTGGTAGAGTGAGCACAATCACATACGGTCTACTTCTATGTTATGTTGGTACATAACAATCTATATATACAAATATAATAAAGCTGAAGAGTCTGTTTGGTTGTTTGTTTGAACGCGCTAATCTCTGAAACCACCAGTCGGATTTAGAAAAATATTTTTGTATATGATAGCTACATTCATGAGGAAGACTATACGGGAACGGGAAATTCCTATGGGAATGGGAAAAATGCGATAAGCGCGTAAGAAGTCATTTGATGATTTCCCATCCTTAAAAAAAAAGGTAGAACAATTAGCAATAGCGTAGCTTTTATCTATGATAAAAAATACGAAACACGATCAATTTTACTTTTAATAGTTAGAGTTTAGATCGATGTTACAAGGTGAAACTACCCAGTGTATAAAAAAAACCTTCTGTAACTACTTTTAAAATCGATCGCATTCACCGGGCTAGAACCAAGTAAGGCTTGTAAGAAAAGTATACAAGCATTTTAAAACTAACCGTACATTTGAAAATTGCACCGTTTGCATAAATACCGCTTTATTTATTCCAAAGCAAGTGCAAATAACGACCTCGAGAATTTACAAATAAATAAAAAAAAAGTACACAGAAGCATAAAGAATAATACTTAATGCACAGACACGACGCTGTAACTACATTTATACCTACATCGTTAGAACCATAGACTAAGAAGACACCTCTTGTTGGCCACTGCAAGAGACGGAATAGGGTTTTATGGTTTTAAGGTGACGTTGCGCGAAATTTCAAGGCACGCATTTTACGTGATAAAAGCAAATCTAACTGAATTAATATTTTTGTTAAGAAAATACACGATCGTCAAAAGTCTCCGTACAAAAAAGTCTGCCAGTGCGAGTCACCGTTAACTCATAGAAATTGAAGGCCCGTGACAATTCTTACTATCGATTAACGACAGCCGAAACTTGTGCTTTGCGTCAAGGGTGGGGCAAGGTTTTAAGAATTTTTTTTTGCTAAAACTGTATGTGAAGTCAGTATATATGTCACCGGAAAATTGCAGAATCTGTAAGATTGTAACAAACCTTTATTAAATTATAATTTCACGATTTATTATGAAAAAAAATATATTGCGATATTTTACAATCTTACTTTTTTGCAATTTTCCGGTGACATATATATATATATACATATATTTTTATATGTACATATATTTGTTGCGAAATAGGATTTTATACCTGTCGAATACCCGATTTGAGTAAGTGCTCCTGTTTAGAACCCCACAGCTGTACTTTGGAAAGGAAAGACACCATAAAATTGGTGGCGTTCCTTGCTCTATGGTTACAATAGTATCCACAATGCTCTATTTTGTTCTTGAGCATCGCAAACGGAATCTAGCAGTGATTAATACCTAGTTAAATCCTCTTTTCTCCTTCGCCAAGAAAAAGATTGCAAAAATTTAATAAATAATAGACCAAAGAGGTGCACTGTCTATTATTTTTCTTGGAACATAAATCGTTTGGTAAGAAATTTTTACTCGACATGGAAAAAGATAAAATGAGGTATTATGGTTTTGACAGCTTATTTATGGTTTCCTGAGAATGCTGCGTTTCCTTTACCTGGTTTTAATTTAAACTCTTCTGTTTTTCAAAAGGGATTCAATATTTTTCTTTGTAAAAAAATACTTTAATTTAAGAAGTCGGTGTTTATGGCTGTTTATTTGTATTTTAACAACGACTTACGAAATTAAAGTTATTTTAAACTTTGTAGTGTTTTTTTTGTCGGATTCGGTTGTATTTTCACTATTTAATGTTACTATAGTAGGCGCCAGATAATCGTGGAATAACGGTCATTGACCCACCTACAATTATTGATATTTTTAATTTGAAAAACGGAATTAATGACACAAAGCTGTCCCGAATCATCATCTCTCGTGATCCTTAACATTGTCTAATAATGAAAAACGATTCATATTTAATTGTTCAGGTACCTATGAACAGTTATTAGGGAAAGGTCAATATACTTTATTCCACATTTATCTGGCGCATACTATAGGGTAGGTACCAATGAAAAGTATTTTGCTTCCCTGTAAGTACCTAAAGCAAAAAACGCATTTTCTTTTACTTGGATGACATATTTTTTCCAGCTATTTCGACTTAGATAAAACCAAACCGCTGAACCGATTTTGATAAAATTTCAATGGGACTAATCGGAAAGTAAATCCTTTCACATAAAAAAAAGTATTTTTCAAATGATGGAGCCATGAGGTAACAAACACAAAAAAACATACAACCGGATTGAGAACCTTCTCCTTTTTTTAAAGTCGGTTAAATATATATTTCAGGAGGAGTGTTTCAAGAGCATTCATCATCTGCCTAGCCTTTTCCCAACCATATACGGGTCGGCTTCCAGTCAAACCGGATTTAGCTGAATACCAGTATTTTACGTGGAGCAGCTGCCTACCAGACCTCCACAACCCATTAACTGGGTAACACGGTACTCCTTGGCAAGACTGGTGTCAGATTATCTGGCTTCTGACTATCCGTAACGACTGCCAAAGATCTACAATTGAGAGCCGGGACCAACGGCTTAACGTGCTTTCCGAGGCACGGAGGAGTCTCGGTATTTTTTCGGTTCGGTTAAGATGGTCACCCATCCACAGACCAACCTCGGCAAGCGTTGCTTAACCTTGAAGATCGACCCGTCCGGCTGTTATTATTTAGCCACGAACACCTCTAAGTGTTTCAAGAGCATTGAATTTGGTAAAAATCTTTGATCAATGAAGTGGAAAGGCCTGTCCAAACCCTTGTCGTAATCCTTTCATCATTGTTTCTTTTACAAGACCTTAATGTTGAAAAAATAAATTTGAGATCTCTGTAAAATACTGGTAAAAAACATCGTTACATAAGTATTTACTTTTTACCACACATCAATAAATGCGAAACATAATGATTTATCAATCAATCCAGCCTTGAAATAAAACCTCGCCCGCCGAAATAAACGCGAACATCTTTCGAATTAATAAAAATCACGGAATCATCAATATAAAATCGTAACGACCCATCCAAAAAGCAATCAGTTTTAGTGCACCTTACACCCCCAATTTACACCGTCAATACATCCTTACGCCGACTTTCGCCGACACTTCGCCGACACTTCGCCAACACTTGGCCGACATCTCATCACTCTTTATCACTACATTCATTTTCGTCGCAATAAAACCGAGAAACAAACGGCGGCGTGTCCAATCTCTGTTATCACTCATTAGATAAGAAGTGAAAGTCTAAAGCCGAAAATCACAATCTCGCAATGTCGAAAAAAAGTACTTTTTCACAAGCCCGACAACTTTTCATCTCGCTATGTGCTGTAAAAACGTAATTTGTTTCTAAAAGACCTTTTTACTTTTTGTGACAGGCAATTTAGAACCGTAACTTAAGCGTGTAAAGTAGAGTTTTGTTTGGAGAGTGTAATGGTAGGGACTTTTCGAATGTGAGAGATGGAAAGTTAGTGAAACTATGTCGCGAACGTTGGCAAAACTATGGTAAATGGGAAAAGTTTGTGACGCTAGATAATAATGTATGTGCTGCTACTAATTCATGGTTAAACGTGGATCCTGACACAAAAAAACTAGGTGGAAACTGTATTTTTAGCTACTTTCGAGGTAAAAGAAAGACTAACTAGTTTTAAAGACGCCAAAATGTTTTCAAATGTCTGCTCCATCCTTGCATAGTTAAGTATGTTATCTTCTATTATTTTGCTGATATTCTATTTTTAAATCTGAACATCAAACTACTTAAAATGAACAAGCATTAAGTAGTTATTTCGGATAGTTGAATTTAAAGTACTTAAAGTGAATGAGCATTCGTTTTATGTGGCGGGGATTTTTAATCTGTGGCATTCGTGATTGTCCCCGCCATGAAACGTCAACATGTTTTGGCTAATAATTTTAATTGAGTATTATGATAAATATAACGAAGCATTGGAAAGTACACTGCGCTTTATTTAAACTCCTAGCTCCTGAAGTTTTTAAGTATAAAGTAGGTATCTGAAATATTTTTACCGACTAAATACTGGAATAATCTGAACATCTATGTATAACATATACCTACAGCTAGGTTCATAAAATGGTGGCATAAGGTACTCGTAACCTCGTGGCACCATTCCAAATCAAAACCAAGGTCAACACTTACGGACACATGGCAACGCCGGGAAGTGATCAACGGTCTGCGGTAATGCAGATAGAAACAGCCTTTTTTTAAGGATGGAAAATCATCAAATGGCACCTTCAGCTCTGGGTAGAGTGAGAGGGAGTGTCAGACTCTTACAGACCAAAACTCATCCGTGTTCCTTCAATTGCCCCGCAGTAGCTCTTTCGAATAATCTCGCAACCCTGGCGGGTACTGGCCCTAGCGTGCCCCATCAACTAAGATACGAACAACCTGTCATTGATCTGAGGGTTTGACCTTCAAGTAGTAGCCTTGGAGAAGTTTGTCACTAGAAAAATACCTAAGATGGTGTGACATACGGATCTACACATGTATTAGCATCATCCATACACTCAACGCAAGGTTCAGTTAAAAACTAGCGTCTGGCATCTACTATCAGGCATGTTTCTGAACTGTACCTATTAGGCTTAATTCACACGAACCACAACCACACCACACCGTCGCGACAAAAAGTGGTAAAGAAGTGGTTACGTGTGAATAGTGTCGCTGCGGCTTCTTGTGGTTCCGTTGTGATATCCACAAAATATGATTGTGTTTGCGATGTGGCCGGCCGCTAGTTCGCGGTGTCGGTGGTGGTTGTGGTGTGGTTGCGACGTGGCTGCGATGTTGTCGGTACCACACATGTGGTCGATAATGACGGCAAAATGTGGTCCGTGTGAATTAAAATTTTAATTTTCATACAGATTAACGTCCGCCCACGTGTTAGGGTCTGGTACGTGTGAATAAAGCCTCAGGTGAAGCCGTGAGGCACGCAATGTTATGGTTTTAAAATAAAGTTTACATAAATTTGCTAGTGCGTTGTGTAAAGCTGCATGTACCAAATAAACATATTTATTTCTTTCTTCAGGCTCATCCAAGAGACCAGTTATTCGTATTGTTTTGTATCAGCAAGAATTACATGACAAATACGTGTAGCACCTATGGTAGCTAACTGCCCAGGTTGGGTTGAAGGTACAGCTAAGTATGGCGTTCGTGGGAAATATTTAATGGCACACGAAGGACAGCGTCATCGAACAAAGGCCGCCTTAAAGAGGTTCCACACTATCCAAACTACCATAAACTGCCAAAGAATTTCGTGTGGAACCACTATTAGGGGAATGCAAACGTACCACAACCACACCACATCGCAGCGACAAAAAATTGTCAAGCGGTTGATACGTCTGAATAGTGTCGTAGCGGCTTCCTTTTTTTTTAAGGATGGGAAATCATCCAATGACTTCTTCCGTTCTGGGGTCAGACTCTTACTGGCTAAAACCCATCCGTGTACCTTCTAAAGCCCTTTGCGTGCCAGGGCCGCGGTGACTCTTTCGAACAAATTCCGCAACCTACTACCTCCTGCAGTAGCATTGTGATAACTAAAATGAGTGTATGTGGTGCCCAACCACATACTGTAGTCGGGGTACGTGTAAAGTCTCCTTTAAACCGGGGTCATAGCATGACCCAGCCTATCAAAATAATGTCACACAAAAAATTCTAGATAAGCAATCCATCAAGCGAACGCATCAGTCCCTTGCGGCTAAATAAATGACATTACCAATTAAATGGATGTAAACCCATTTATTTTGAACATTTTAAGGTCGTAATGAGGTTTTGAGGTTTTTAGGGTTCTACAAGGTTAAAACCGTTCTTTTATACCTTAAGTAGTTGAAGAATAACATTTTGATATGGTGAGTATTTTCGATTTCCTACGAATATTTATGATTTTGTAAGATGATAGAGAGATCCAATTCTACTAGTTTTTAAGCAACGTTCGCATTTGCATGTCAGTTGCAATTTGTCAAAATTGTATGGAAATTTAGGCTTTTTTGACTAATTGCGACCGAGACGTCCGTTGCTTATAAAACTTTTTTACAAAAAAAACAACCGATTTCGAAATAAAAAAAAACTACAACCGAATTGAGAACTTTCCCCTTTTTATTGAAGTCGGTTAATTAGTAGAATTGGCACTCTGATAAATAGTTATTAAGCTTGATGAGTAGTAAGCTCCTGGTTATGAAATTACAGCCGCACGGATCAATTTTCAAGGTTAAAAATGCTTGCTGTGGTCGAATCGTTGATGAGGAATAGGCACTGAGCCTCCGCTGTCCGACCCTCTGAATTCAAAGGGCTGTGTCTGACGACCCGTAATAGGTAGACGGTTGAAATTTTGACAGAGTTGGTATTGCTGTCGCCGCTATAACAACATCATATCAGCCGATGTCCACTGCTGGACATAGGCCTCCCCAAGTGTCGCCACAACAACTGGTCCTGTGCGTCTCGCATCCATCGGCTACCCGCGACACTCACCAGATCATCGGTCCACCTTGTGGGAGGCCTTCCAACGCTGCGTCTTCCTAGCATTGCCCTCTCCATTGCCCTTGTGGCCACTCACAATGGGTCTCATCAGAAGGTTTAATGTCATCTAGACTTTAAACCTTCTGATGAAGCCCATTGTGAGCGACCACGTTTCGGTTTTAACAACAAATAATTGTAATAAATAATAATAAAAAATCCCATACAAATAACATGTTTTTATTTTCAGTTTACGTGTCCAACTCGCACTAGGCTGATATTTTTTCAAAATTTAAGAATACAGCTTCATTTTTAAACAAAGTCTTAAAAGTACTGTATACCCCTTAACACCGGTGTGCAAATCATTCTCAACTGTTTTCTTAAACAGAGTCTGGGTCAAAACGTTAGGTTTTTGCAAATTCATTATGTTAATGTAATGAACCGCCTGATGGATGCGTTTAAAACCTTCTAAAGAGCAATGTGAACTATTTGTTCAAAGTAATGCGGGCAATTTTCTTTTTCTTTAAACTTTTCTTTTTCAGAAGACAGCGATCAGTATTATGAAACACGACAGATTATGCCAAAACATTTTAAAGATGAGATTTTTTTTTTGTACCCGTCGTACTAAGATTTCAGCATGAATTATTTGAGAATAGCTTATATCATAATAAGACTACTGCTGGATCTGGTATTCTACCTCTGACGCTTATTTCTATTCGGCTACAATCGAACTCCTTCGGCAAATCAGACCCCGCTATCCCCTTCGTGGTTGTTTTTTTGACGTGACAACGTCTAATAAATCGATGAACGCCGGCTGCATGCACGAAAAAGGATGACTCATTGTAACGTTACGATCATTTCATCAATGTTTTGTTATGACGTTGTCACGTTAAACTATCATCCGTAAACAAACTTTACAGACAACCAATTTTTTTATACCGACTTCGCCTTTTGGTGAGAATTTATTGAATTTATGCATTCAGGCAGGTATTACGAATTTTTTGGTAGTAAAATAGGTATTTTTCTGGTAGGCGTTCAAACACAAGCCTTTCTATTCTCTATCTAGGGCCTTAAAAACAAAAAAAAAATGAAAGTGGATATTTCTTAGCAAATCCTTAGATGGAAACCCATTCGCCATGGGCAGGCTCCATCTTTTACTTCTTTCTTCTAATTGCTTGCTATTATTTCTCTTACTTTGTATTTGTAGTTGTATCGAATAAATGTTTTCTATTCTATTCCTCTACGACTGAATTGAGATTTAACCGTAATTTGACATGGCAGGCTACGGCTTGATTTGGAGATTTATTATCCCCGCAGCAAGTTTAACTAATTAACTATATCTTACAATTTAAATTGTGTTTGATACGATTTGTTTCTACAGAAAAATCCGTTTGTAGCACCCAGCTAAGGTCAGTCCCCTGGTCAATACTTGAATATACAATATTTGTGTGACCTGTATTGACCAGGGGACTGCCCTGGTCAATACAGGTCACACAAATAGAACAGAAACACAATCTCATAGCTTCTATTACAAAGCAGGTTGTTCTAAAGAAAAGCTTTCTCCGTCAAATTAGTCTCTATTGAACGAGGCGCTTTCACAAGAGTAACAGGTAGCTAATCAATTGCTTAAGGGCGCTACTGAAGCCCATTTCCTTCGATTTACAACTCGCGTGTGATAACAATCTGATGAAGTTTTTATAGCTAAAACGTATTAAGTACTGTGTTTAAAGGGATATAGGTTTTTATTGTAATTTTGATTATTGAGCTTATACACGATTTTTTTTTTTTTTTTAAGGATGGGAAATCATCAAATGACTTCTTCCGCTCTGGGTGGAGCGAAAGGGCGTGTCAGACTCTTACTGACTAAAACCCATCCGTGTTCCTTCTAAAGCCCTATGCGTTCCAGGGCCGCGGTGACTCTTTCGAACAAATTCCGCAACAGCTTATGCACGATATGTTGGATTAGTAGACTCGGTGTGAGTTTTCAATGTACTTGGTCGCGTTAGCGTAGACATCAATCTATATTAATATTGCAAAGAGAAAAGAAATTTTTGTTTGAAACGAATAAACTTAAAAACTGCTGGACCGATTTGAAAAATTCTTTCAGCAATCGATAGCTACATTATCAGCGAGCAACCATCATCTGCCTAGCCTTTTCCCAATTATATTAGGGTCGGCTTCCAGTCAAACCGGATTCAGCTGAATACCAGTATTTTACGTTGAGCAGCTGCCTACCAGACCTCCACAACCCATTAACTGGGTAACACGGTACTCCTTGGCAAGACTGGTGTCAGATTATCTGGCTTCTGACTATCCGTAACGACTGCCAAAGATCTACAAATGACAGCCGGGACCAACGGCTTAACGTGCTTTCCGAGGCACGGAGGAGTCTCGGTATGTTAAGGTGGTCACCCATCCACAGACCAACCTCGGCAAGCGTTGCTTAACCTTAAAGATCGACCCATGCGGCTGTTATTATTTAGCAACGAGCTCAGCGAGCAACATAGGCTATATTTTATCCCCGTATTCCCACGAAAACGGGAACAACGCGGGTGAAACCGCGTGGCGTCCGCTAATTTGTACTAAAACTGAATAAGCGCATTTGCAATTGGTGCCAATACATAACCTAACCACTTTTTCCATATGATTTGACACAAGCAAACGTTTACGTAAACGCAATAAAATACTAAGAAATGTAATTTATACGTTAAGAAACTTGCACTAGACCCTCTGATCCTTTCTTCCATTAAAACCACCATTCTTGGCTGGTAGCTTGACGTTCTCAAACAGATAAAAACTGACATTTAAGTCATAAACACATCGATAAAACGCAACTGTGACAGTTCCATTACTAGTGTAGATCAATGAGAAAACAATCACACACGAATCTGAAAAAAATTGACATGGTACCATATTATGTCTTTGTGGGAAGGTTCCATTGAAGCACAACTTTTATAAAAACACATTACGCCAAAAAGCAATAACAAAAGAAACATGAATCCACAAAAAAACCTGAATTCGCAATTCGGCACATCAGTCTTTTGAAACAATATCTGCCGCTTAATGAAAACAGCAATGCACTTTATTTTACAGCCGAATGCACTGGAAAATACCTTCGTTTAAGTATAAAAATTTATGAACCAAAACGCAATGCCCGGTAAAGACCGACTTTTTATTGGAACATAGTCGTTGATCGAATTAAAACAGGCACAGTTTTTTAAGGCAGTTTATTGCCAAGAGTTTGTATTTGTGGTTTTTATTCGTTGGAGAGCTCGTGGCTAAATAAAAACAGCCACACGGGTCGATCTTTAAGGTTAAGCAACGCTTGCCGAGGTTGGTCTGTGGATGGGTGACCATCTGAACATACCGAGACTCCTCCGTGCCTCGGAAAGCACGTTAAGCCGTCGGTCCCGGCTGTCATTTGTAGATATTTGACTGTCGTAACGGAGAGTCAGAAGCCAGATAATCTGACACCAGTCTTGCCAAGGAGTACCGTGTTACCCAGTTAATGGGTTGTGGAGGTCTGGTAGGCAGCCGCTCCACGAAAAATACTGGTATTCAGCTGAATCCGGTTTGACTGGAAGCCGACCCCAATATAATTGGGAAAAGGCTAGACAGATTCGTTGGAGAGCATATTTGCAGGATTTTGCAATGTGTTGCTGGAGATATTAAACTTATGTTGCCACAAATGAATAGTTGGTCAAGAATAATGCCATAATCTGAAAGAAAGAATTTACTTCTAATCTATTCTTTTCACGTTAAGTTGTAGGAAAAGTAATTTAATAAACCGATTTAGTTTTCTTCACAGCTTTCATTTTGACCTTAAACATAACATTATTCGAAAGTATAAAAGTTACAAGAATTATTCAATCACAATACTACTACTTTTGAATATTTAATCTTCTGTAAAAACATTGACACAAAATGTTATTCTTCCAAACGCAAATCGAAATTTCAAGAGAAGCAAAGTTCAACCGATTAGAAATAATATAACATTCAAGTACATAATACGGTACTTAAGGATCATTTTCGTACAATACTCTAATAATATGATTATGTTCTACCGAATCATTTCATAACATTATCTACAATATCTGATGAAAAAATGTATTCTCTGCCTATATTGAGAGAGCTGCGATTGAAATTGAAATACGCAAGGTTATTGTAACTCTAAGCGACAATTTTCGAAGCGAACGGGTCACAGATGTCGACGATATATAATAATACAATACTGTAGGGCGAATAATAGACAGAAATCATTTTGTGGTGCAAATGTTAAGTGAAGCAGAGTGTTGTTTCAATTAAAATGGAAATAATAGATTGGGTTTTAGTTTCTTTGATGTTCATAAAGATACTTCGATTGCTTTATAAATGATCGAGAAAGCTGTACAAAGGAAACTTTCCGAGAAAAGATAAAGATAACTACAGAGAGTAATTATTACAAAACCAAATAAATGGTTTTCATCAAGTGGGAAAGCTAAAATATAAGCTTCGTCTCAAACCGATATTGAAAAAGTATCGTATCCATTTTTGTATCCAATCCTTTTCATGATATTTTTAGGGTTCGACGTCTGGCAAAAACCAATATCTAAATATAGACTTCGCTCATGGCTTGCACCAGATACTGATCAAACCTTTTGAGGCGAAAGAGGTAGAAAACATTCGGAGGGACAGGGGAGATCGATTGTGTTCTATTCCATTCGGTCTGCAGCAATGGTTTTGTGGAAACAGCGCGACGGAACAACTTCAAACAACTGTAAATTTCTGAGAAGGTAACCTTGTTTATGTAGACGACGTTTTGTTAGCAGGTGACTTGTATAAAATTATTACGTGAATTGAATATCAATTAATTCTTATAAGATTCAAAATTAATTAACCATAAAACCTGGAGTTATATAGAACATATTAATATTCGTACATAGAATATTCTTTATATTATACCATACGGAATGACAATTTAAAACTTAAAAGTTAATAACGTGCAACAAAGTCTTGTCGCTGAAATCGATTGCACCACATTTATCCAACAAACAAAATCCCGACGAAGGCTATCTCGACAGATCATTTTACCGACCTGCAGTAGACCGACAGAACAGTAAGCCGATGGAGTTATACCTCGACAGAACGCTATCTCGATAGTCATTTGGTCGACAAAACACTAGTTCGACTAACAGTTGACCGATTGAATGCCATTCCGATGTACAGTAGACCGACAGAAGACTAAGCCGAAAAGGTTTATCACGCCTGAACAGTATGAAACACACAGCGAACCGTCAAAAACACAAGCGGAGTAACAATGAATTCAATAAAATAGGTTCAACCACAATTTCATTTATGAATTTATTGACATACTTAGGGCACTCCAGCGTTAGTCATGTTCGTACAGTGGCACTCACGTTGGGTATACCGAACAGAAAACCATATGATAAAAATTGACAGAGAAGGAAAAAAAGAATTGACAGAGAATCAGAAACGATACGAAGGTAGTAACTTGGATTGTCATTTAATTTTAACTAAATGTCTAATTGCTTTATGGACGTAGGCACAACTGTTGTGCGTTGTTCGTTGATGTATATCGCCACAAACCATTTTTTAGATTAGGGCAAAAATGCTTTGAATCTTAGCCTAAAGCATTCAACGTTACTCGATACAAAAATCTCTTATAGAAATTCAAAAGGGTAAGGAAAACCTTTGATGATACAAGGATTCAAAGTGAACAAACCTCAAGACTATGTTGTTGATACACTCAAATGTATACAATGAACAGTTAGGTATGACCATCGACTATTCAGCCTCTCGATCTCCGCCGAATTACAGGAGATGGGCTTATGACAACACATCTGACAGCGATCAATGATGGCTACCGTTTTTGCGCTCACCAGTTGTCGACACTGGTGAGTGAGGTCCTTTAAATAAATAACAGCCGCACGGGTCGATCTTTAAGGTAAGCAACGCTTGCCGAGATTGGTCTGTGGATGGGTGACCATCTTAACATATCGAGACTCCTCCGTGCCTCGGAAAGCACGTTAAGCCGTTGGTCCCGGTTTGTTGATCTTCGGCAGTCGTTACGGATAGTCAGAAGCCAGATAATCTGACACCAGTCTTGCCAAGGAATACCTTGTTACCCTGTTAAAAGTTTGTGGAGGTCAAGTAGGCAGCCACTCCACGTAAAATACTGGTATTCAGCTGAATCCGGTTTGACTGGAAGCCGACCCCAATATTTTTGGGAAAAGGCTAGGCAGATGATGATGCAAGGCATTTTATGCTAACAATGATTCCTTTAGCAGCTGTTTAAAGACGTTATTACGTGCACGGAAGCAAAGTTCGAACAAAAAAAAAAACATTTTAATAACGTGAATCAAATATCAATATAGCAGTGACATGAAGTCTCGTTTTTCCGACAGAAAAATCTCACTTAAAGCATACATCGGTACAAGAATTAAATCTTAATCTGCCATAAACTATCGGTCACAGTATATAAACACACAAAAATCATATGAAATGAGTCAATTAACTAGCATCAGAAGCCCACAAACAAAGAAATTTGATACTTCGAAGACCTCACGCTACACTAGCGCCTCTAGCGGCGAATTCAAACGTGATAGATTTCATTAGGAATAGTTCCGTCCATATCTTTAATTTAAAGTATTTTTGTACAACTTCCTTATGCATGCGTTGTTCACCTATAAGTGATTGTTGCACTGATGTATAATAATTTAGTGCCTGATATTTTTAACATAAACCAGTTTGAACAATTGTTGGTGAACCAATAAAAAAAAAATATCCAAACGCTCAACCAACACTTTAGTTTTACTACCAATTTTATACTAAGAGGTTTTTTCATTTGACCCGAACCCCACCTGATGAAGAGCAATTTTATGATCGCTGATGGAGCACGCTTGCCTAGCAGTAATCTATTCATTCTTGACTTTAATCAGGTTATACTTAGCTATCAGAAAAAAACTGAGTCCGGTTGTATAAGAGGTGCAATTGAGACAATTTGTCCTGTCTTGTTAATCAATCAAGAAGATGTAATACTACGCGTACTCAAATTTAAATTATTTTGACCAGAGAGCTTTTAGAACCAACGAATCAGCATTGAAAAGAAAGAAAGAAAATCAGTTTATTCTGCCGGAAAAAAAAGCACAGAAACACTTAAAACTTATCAACTACAATAATTACGTTAGCAAAAGTAACCATGTCGATTCCTCAAGGTAGTGTTTTAGGGTGCCTATTGTTCCTAATATATATAAATAACCTCCCTAAAGAAATAAATTCATACAGCGTCCTATTTGCTGACGACATTTCAATAATTCTTCCTTATGATAATAACGGGACCCTAAATGAAATCTTATATGACATTCTTACTAATATAGTGGCATGGTTGAAAGACCATAATTTAGAAATAAATTTCTCGAAGACGAAGCTGATGCAATATAGACCATATCAGAAAGAAAAGGTAGATATCGACTTCTCATATAATAATACAAAATTACAATGTGTAAACGACTTTTCACTGCTAGGCCTGACTGTTGATACAAATATAAACTGGAAAGGTCATATACAAACCCTATCAAATAAATTGGCTAGCTTTACATACGCCTTCAGAGAACTAAAACAAGCAACCGACTTCAAAACAGCTCTTTCAGCCTACTACGCATACGCATATTCGTGGCTAAACTATGGAATTATATTGTGGGGAAATAGTGTAGATATAGAGCGACTATTTATTTTACAAAAAAAATGCGTTCGAATCCTAGTAAATATAGAACGCACGGAAAGTTGCAAACAATACTTCATAGAACATAAAATTCTTACGCTAACAGGTATTTATATCCTAGAAGCTAGTAAATTTGTGAGAAAATACCCATCGCTCTTTCCGCTAGCAAAACAGCAACGCCCACAGCAACGCAGTCTTAGAAATCGATATCTAAACGAATTAGCGGTACCAACTTCAAGACTAGCTATGTTTCGTTCTGGGCCTCTGGCTATGTGCGTTAAAATCTATAATAAACTCCCGAATTCAGTTAAGGATACAGAGTACGACAACAAATTCAAAAATGACCTACAAAACTACTTAAACTTAAAATCATATTATAGCCTAAAAGAATTTTTAACTGAGAAATAAATAAATTAATATCGACTTGAACACATTACATATACACAACTAGGTACTCTATAAGACATCAGTCCGCTACTGCCTCACTCCTGTATTTTTAGTGATTACTTTCTATTTCTTTTTTATTTTATCTGAAAATGTGACATATTATATGTAAAACTAATCTATTGACATTAAATTAACTTTTGTGAGATTGTAATATGAAAATGATNAATTATATTGTGGGGAAATAGTGTAGATATAGAGCGACTATTTATTTTACAAAAAAAATGCGTTCGAATCCTAGTAAATATAGAACGCACGGAAAGTTGCAAACAATACTTCATAGAACATAAAATTCTTACGCTAACAGGTATTTATATCCTAGAAGCTAGTAAATTTGTGAGAAAATACCCATCGCTCTTTCCGCTAGCAAAACAGCAACGCCCACAGCAACGCAGTCTTAGAAATCGATATCTAAACGAATTAGCGGTACCAACTTCAAGACTAGCTATGTTTCGTTCTGGGCCTCTGGCTATGTGCGTTAAAATCTATAATAAACTCCCGAATTCAGTTAAGGATACAGAGTACGACAACAAATTCAAAAATGACCTACAAAACTACTTGAACTTAAAATCATATTATAGCTTAAAAGAATTTTTAACTGAGAAATAAATAAATTAATATCGACTTGAACACATTACATATACACAACTAGGTACTCTATAAGACATCAGTCCGCTACTGCCTCACTCCTGTATTTTTAGTGATTACTTTCTATTTCTTTTTTATTTTATCTGAAAATGTGACATATTATATGTAAAACTAATCTATTGACATTAAATTAACTTTTGTGAGATTGTAATATGAAAATGAACATTTACTTATTTAGTTTATAAGAATGACATAATGTATACTTAATAATAATATTTTTTTTTTTTTAAATTATTCTATATCAACAAATTATGTGATTAATGAATAATGATAGCATGTTAAATTAATTAAAACCGGTCGCCTATACATTGCTGTGCCCTAGCAGGGTTCATTGTTTGGAACTATCATAATTATAACAAAAATTAAAAAAAAAAACACATTAAATGTGGCACTGCTGCTAGTGTTCTGGGCACTTTTCCCGTTTACAGTGTTGTGGACGAATTGTTTGATGCCCTTTGAGTTCTTTCCCTCGTTTTTTTAATCCGCTTGTACATTCAAACATTTTTTTTTTGTTTGTTTGTCGATTTCCATATATCTAGACTAGGTGAGAAGACAATGAAGTCGGTAGGTACGACCTACTTACATCTTACAACCAAACAAAACATCAGTTCCACTCTTTTTTCGCTTTGAAAAACAAAACAAAAGATGCGTTTTCAACTCCAACGACTAAAAACACAAAAGCTGGATTCATCGAAGTTCCAGACGGTATGAAAACTCCAATAACAATGCCAAAACTTCAAAACAGATGATGTATTATGTGAACCAATAAATAAAATAATACCTCCTAAGCCATTTTATTTCAAATGAATAGCCGTAACTTAAATAATAAGTGATGATAAATATAGAGATATGAAATAAATAATGGAGAATATGTTTGTGGGTATCGTTGGATCTTAAGAAAAACAACTTTATTGTAGAAAGGCATTCGATAATATTGTGATGAATAGCATCGTATTATGTAGGGCGATTTGTTTTGAAAAATAAGTTTGCAGATTTATGAACGTTAGTATATTTTATATAATCTTATCACACTAATCAAACTAATATTATAAAGGCGAAAGTTTGTGAGTGTGTGTGTATGTTACTTCTTCACGCGCAAACGGCTGGACGGATGTTGATAAAATTTGGCATAGAGGTAGATTATGGTTTGGAATAAGACATAGGAAACTTTTCATCCCAGGAGTATGTCCCTTTGGGATAATTTTCGACATTAACGCGGGCGGAGCGCGGGCGGTAGCTAGTTTGATATTATAAAATTATATAAAACATCATTATCGACATCATTCGTCTTATATCTTTGGAATCTTCATCAATCTTCCTAAGTTTGTGATGGTTAATTGAGTAACGTTTTACCCTTACTAATATTGCAAATGCGTAAGTGAGTTAATTGTTTGTTTGTTAGGATTTTACCTTTAAATCGCTCAATCAATTTTGATATATTTTGCTACACCTTTTTACTACTACTTTGCGAACACCTTTATTAAAGCAAGTGAAGCTGCGTACGAAAACTAGTAAATAAATAAATCATAAATTCAGTTACACACATTGCCATTCACACTGAAAATAAAATATGATCAAAATTCGCCTGTTCAACACTTTTAACTCAACGTTCCAACTTCCCTCGAATCCTCTCCACTACAGTGTTTAACCAGCAAAGTTAATAGGGGAACGGCACCCGATATTTATTGCATTAATTATTGAATCTGCTTAATAACCCTCCCACCCTCTGTCCTCTGTTTCATCCCTCCTACATTGCTGCGGAATTTTCGACACTCTCGAGGTTCAAGTGCTCTTTGTTTTAACATTATTAAAAGTGTACATACTTTATCAGTGTTCAGTTTGGTGATGTAGTTTTTGTTAATAGGTACTGGTCTCTATATTGTTTCTACTTATCTGTTATGTTTAAGAAAAGCGTTCTGTTTTAGGAAGGTTTAATAAAAATGTCTCCTTCTGAAATTTATATGAATCTTTTCGCGCGAAGCGAGAGTGGAAGGGAGTGTCAGACTCTTACTAACTAAAACCCACTTGTGTTCCTCCAAATGCTCTCTGCATTTCAGGGCCGCGGTGACTTTTTCGAACAAATTCCGCTACTCTGGCAGGCATTGGCTCTAGTGGGCCCTGTCAATCATGCTGACATCTCTTTGCGGCGCGCGTGGAATAACAACGCGCCCTCGACCCGGGCCTGGTCCTAATCATCCGCGTCTACGGTGGCCGGGAATCGCCCAGCGACTCCCAATGCCCGGGGCGTCTTCTTCTGTTGCGGTGGCTGGAGCGTGACATTTGCCTCTCCCTCACGCGTCCCGTCTCCTCCTTCGCTTGCATTACTGTTCCGCAGAAGGAGTTGACTGCTTTNTTCCTCAGAAAGTAGTCACGTAGCTAAAAATCCTCCACTGGGCGTGGTCAATTACCTGTTTAGTTCCATTTTAGATTCAAATAAGTCTCCTGCAAAACAAAAAAGAAACATACATATTCATTAGCACACAATTTTTCAATACTTACCAGAAATTTCACTAGTTTGAGATAAAAGTGACCAACATGCGCACCGTCTAAATATTATCCGATGTTCTTGAAATTTGGCTTAAATATCTTTTATATCACTAAGACACATGGGAGCAGCATTCTGCAATTTTTTGCCATACACAATGAAACACCCTGTTCCTCCAAAAGACCTTCGCGTTCCAGGGCCGCGGTGACTCTTTCGAAAAAATTCGGTGATCGGGAATCACCCTACGACTCCCGACGCCCGTGGCGTCTTTTTCTGTTGCGGCGGCTGGGACGTGAGATTTGTTTCTCCCTCACGCGTCCCGCCTCCTCCTTCGTTTGCATTATTGCTTCGTAGAAGAAGGTGACTGCTTCCCATTTCCCCTTGCTCCAGACCATGGATTGAAACAGGTCCGGATGCGAGAGGTCGGCGCCACCGATCGTCTCTCACGAGAACAAGCACGGCAGACCTCCACCGTGTCCTCCGGGCAATCTAAACAGCAGTGGTGGTGACACCCGGGAGTGTCCTCCCGCCGAATCCGAAACAGGTAAACTCTCCATCACTCCAGAAACAACCGTGTCCGGTGAGTACCTGCGTCGGGCGTAAGGTGAGGATGCCGTGGGGAAAGAGGGGACTTATCGCCTCAATAATGGCGTGTCCAAGGTCTAGGTATCTTGCATATGTTTACAAAATTTCATTAAAATCGGTTCATTTTCAAGAATAAGAACTCGAAAGTTTGTATGAAACACCAAGAGGAGTAAATGCTCTGTATGAAAGAATATTGTCACTTAAAAATAAATAAAACAGCGAAGCAATTGAATAAAATTTAAGCAGTTTATTGATGTTGACAATTTTAAGCAAACATTGGGAGACAAGGAAAACCTTCTTACATCCTCAAAATAGGCGATATCAATAAGGATTTGTTACTCCAAATACTCCCTGCATTAACATTACCATATAAATCACCGACTACCCTCAAATCGAGCAAAAACTATTTACCCCAAAAAACTATTTTCCGCTCCTTAATTGTGCATTAATAGTAACTACAGGAAAAAAGGAGTCGTTGAACAATCCGTCCATTAATGATTTGCGGCGGGAACCGGAAGCCGCCATTATCGCGGACACGCAAGCTTCCTGTCGCCGCCGGAAACGGCCGCGGTAACAGTTTCCGCTTGCGTTTTTCACCGGAAATGATGTAAATAGTTCCGCGTGTTATAAGTGTTTCACAGTCTTTATTTGGCTTTTGGCTTATTAAAATCAGTCCTTTGGTTAATGGGTTTTGGTACAATCGTTTGAAAGGGGAACATATAATGGTTTTGACCACGTATGGATCCAGTTATTAAATTGCTTTTAGAGAATGCTATGAGCCTCTACGATTCACGGTACTAAGCATTTGTCCGGCGCCTTTTTAGGCTCTATACAAATTTACTAGGCACTAGTAAAACACTGTACAAAGGCGGACTTAATGCCTTAGGCATTATCTACCAGTCGACCTTAGAGTGGTGCAGAGACAACATGGCCGGTGCAACTTAAAGAAAAGAAATAGAGAGAAGAAAACAAATATATAAATAAATAGATATACATAAACAAAGTTATTAAGAAAAGACGAATCCAATGAATTAACGCTGTGATGATTCTACCAACTTCTTGCGAATGTGCTCACGTGCCTTCACCTTAAAGGACAACCGACTTGTTGCCGTACTGGTTCAACGGGAGCGCATTCCAAAGGGAAATCGCCTGAACAAAGAAATAAATTAACATTCGATTAGCGACTGCGATTCTCAAAACGTCCGAAAATGTTTAAAAATTGACAATTGACATACGCTGCAGAAATGCCACGTGGTTAACACGGTTAAACTGGATAACACGGTAGTTCTTGGCAAGACTGGAGTCAGATTTACTGGCTTTTGACAATCCGTAACGACTGCCAAAGATCAACAAATGACAGCCGGGACCAACGGCTTAACGTGCTTTCCGAGGCACGGAGGCAACTCGATATGTTAAGATGGTCACCCATCCACAGACCAACCTCGACCCGTGCGGCTGTTATTCTTTAGCTACGAGCTCTTGTCATCATTTCAATATCAATAATAACTTTAAAATGAAAAACCCAACGTAATAAAAACGAACTCATCTGTACGAAGTATAATTTTGAAACCACCATATTATATATATCCTAATATATATCCTGGGACAACTCACACGCGGTCATCCGATCCCAAACTACGCAGAGCCTGTACTATGGCAACCAGACAACTGATAAACATACTTATATATTTCTAAATACATACATATTATACACAAATTACACCCAGACACAGAACAAATGATCATGCTCATCACACAAAGATTTGTCCTGGGTGGGAATCGAACCCACGACCTCCGGTTAAGCAGTCAGGGTTTTGTTGAAATTGCACAATTTTATATATTTTCAACATGTCTAACTTTGTCAGTCACTGTCTCTTTGCTTACTTGTTTTCATACCAAAGTTAGAGCAAGTTAAATACCAAATAAAAGTTGGTGTTTATGTTTTGATGCCCGAGGTCTCGTATAAAGAGGTTTGACCTCCAGTAGCCTCCAGCTAAACTGGTTTGTATAACCTCCAGTAGGGGTGCATTTAAAAAGCGTGGCTTCGAATATTTTATCACTGCTTGGGTTATTCTTTATAGATTGACAATTTTTCTAAGAGTTTTCCAACCTAGTAATTGAGTTATAGAGATGTGAAAGGAGTCGCTCTATGTAGAACAGAAGGCCTAGAACGAATGATTTTATCGTGTAGTAACGTAACGTAAGATTTTACTTTAGTTATTATGCTCGTTTCGCACATAATATGTATTTGAATTAGATACTGTATTCATATTTTGTATGATACAAATTTTGTATAGGGCATAAATTAAACCAAAATACAATGGGTTGCAGTTTTTATATTCAAAATTCACTTATTTATACAAGCCTGAAACACAGGTTTAAATGAACCTAGATCGGGCAACGCACAACAAACCTTCAGAATTCTATTTTTGCAACTGTAATGTTATACTTTTCATACCATATTTTTTTACCCAGATTATTATAATACTATTATAGGTCAATACTAATATATACTACTGAACCATATGTACACTTTATGTAAACTTATTATTGTTACAATAAATTTATTATTATTTATTTATTTATATATAAAGTAAGGTACACCAACGACGTATTTACAATTTTAACAAAAAACAGGATATTACAAGTATTGAATTCTGTGCAAATACATCACTTATAGGTATGCACAACATTTTCTATGAAAGACTTACGTTAACGATACTGTAATCTGTAACGTTACTATACGTCAAAAATTCGTACTATGCCCTCAGTATTCTACATGAAGCGACTGCCTACTAGTTCTTTCGTCAAGCATACCCAAAATAGGGGAAAAGGCCACGCAGATAGATAAAATAAGTTTTTTTTTATTATAATCTTTTTTTTTCCCAGAATGAGAAAAGATTAGATTTCTCTCTGGAAAGCTCCCATGAGAGCTGACTAAACGCTACAAAGAAGTATATTTCATCACTTCAATTGAAAGTCGTCCACTTTTAAAGATTGATTTCTGCCAAGCCTCGCCACATTGACGAGCATGTGCGTTCCACACAACAAACGATCACATTTCTTGAAGATGCTTCATTTTTGCTTGCCATCCTAAGCAACAGGGATGATGATGACGTACGAACACAGGATAATTTGTATATCTAATCAAATTCAAAGCAAGATACAGATTAAACTCAAACTCAAATTAATTATTTCAATTAAACCAGGCACTTTTGAATTGTCAAGGTTGGTCAGTCAAAAGAGATGAAGCTATTTGCACGTTCCAAAGAGATCTCTATGAAGAAGAACGTGCAAGAAACTCCACGGACACTCTTTCAAATCATTTTTGTTTTACAAAAATTTTTGGTGTTATCATTGTTGAAATTAAACATATGAGAACGATATAGAAAAAATACACGATAAAAGCGTCCGGAGTAGGAAAAAGAATTCAATTAAATAAAAGATATAAAGATTTCCAGGCCAGGTTGGTAGCGGATCTCACTGACAAGTATCACAACTTTCTACTTAAAAATATCGTTTAATACTGGTAGCATTCTTAATCACCATAAATCACATCCCTTTCACCTAACAGCCATTCTTTAAAAACATGACCAAAACTCCTACAGTAAAATCTTTTATGATCAAAGGACCAAAAATCTTAACTACAGTTTACGGATCAAAGGTATACTTTATAGCCACAATGAGACACCGATTCCTTTGTCTTCGCAAAAAACGTCAGAAGCAGGGGTTAAGCCATTGTTTTCAAGTACTCGCTTGCCTGGCTACATTGGCTGTTAGAGTGCAGATTAACTTGACTTTTGTTAGTCCTGTAGCGTTATAGGACCTTTGGGAGATAGTTAGTGGGTCGAACTGTTAGATAGAGGGTGAAACAAGTATAGTGAAGTAGTGTGAGACAAGGGAAAACACAGATTGTAACGGTTGCGATAAAATCTAGCACGTTTTAAATAAAAAATAAAAAAAAATGTTGAAACTTAAATTACAAATGTACAGTCAACAAAGCTATTTGGACTTCAGGCAAAAATATAATTTTTTCCACTGCACTGCCAATATTTATTTCTAATGAGTGGATTATAACTTTTTCAGCTTATGATATTCAAGTGTGGTGTACAATAGTACAAGTAGTTGCAAATCAGCTGCTTGGATACCAAATAGCTTTGTTGACTGTACATTGGTTTTAAATTAGGCACAGTCTTTGTATATTTATTACAATATATACTGATACTGATTCCAAGACTAGGCCAGAAGCCTGCATCTTGGGAGAAAGTGATTAGTCGCCCAAAACGGTTAGTTAAGTTTTATTTAATTAGTTGTCAAGTTATTTTTTATTATTTTTGTGCGTAATTTCTGTCGGAATAAACATGTTTTCTTTTTCTTTTCTTTTACAGTAGTGTTTGTACATCAGGTCACTGTTTATACTTAAGTAAGTTAATGCTCTTAAATATGTTCCGGCTGCCTCGGTGGTGCAGCGCGAGCGCCATGTTCTGCGAGGGCCGCGCGCCCGGCTGGCCGGCCCTGCTGAGGAGCCGCTCGACCGCCGCGCGCTCCGCCATACATCGCTCCGCTAACTCCTTGGTGGCCGCGGTGCGAGACTGGGACAACAGCCCTCTTCATCAAAGATGGCTGTCCTATCACACGCTGATAACATGATTCGCGGCGTCTAAATTTTAACTTATTTTTATTATTTATTGTTATTTGTGTATTATTTGAGGTAATTTATGAGGTAGGTTTAGATGTAAAATAAGGTAGCGAAGTTATAGTTAGTATAAATGGGCAGAAATACGACGATGATTGTTGAAGACATCTCAAAAAAACTTGCCAATCGGGACCTTAATAATAGCCTGCTACTCGCGTGAAGCCTGGGCGGGTTTCTAGTGTATACTAATAATGTATGAGGTTATCGACTGCTTAACCGCGCTTGCCTGTGGTGGCCTTAATATAATATAAAAGCCTCCAGGCAGGGCTTATAAAAAACTTACAAACTAAGCAACTACACGTTAAGGGCACCCTCTGTGGGGTACGGGCCTCGGCTTAGGGCGTTGCTGGGGGGAGGACAGCTAGGGACGGGCTGGATCNTAATTTCATTTCATTTCAAATATATATTTGTGGGGTGGTATAATTATATGTGTCTGTGGGTGATGGTGTGCGTGTGAGCGTGTTTTTTTAATGATCAACCTTATTTTAAATAGCACTTTCTTAGTCATGACCAACTGGCTTGTGGTATGATACGTTGCATCCCTGTGGTTTTTTTAATGATTGTGTACATCCTTGCTAAAAAGCAAGGAAAACCAGTGGCTTCTCTTCCGGAGCTTACAGCACAAGAGTCATGCAGTTTTTTTGGGACACAAAGCCTTTAAAACGTTGGGTTGTTTCTACGACCTGTTTGAATAGGGTATTTGACTTATAAAATACTAATTAGTCGGTCAGATAGATTGCCAAAAAGTATTGGACACGTATTTTTCTTTTGTCTCGTAAACAAGTAATTAAGACGATACAGTGTGACGTCACTTACCAGTACACTTTTTAATGGAAAGTGACGTTACAAGACCCCACTCCTCATCTTTGATGCGTTTTATCTTCGTATTTTATTTAATGATTTGGTATAATAAAAAATACGTACTTATCCAATATTTTTAGATAATCTAACTGGCGGACTAAATAGAATATAATATTTTAATAGAATATATACTTACAAGCCTCCACTCCTTATCGTTGATGCGTTTTATCTTCTTATTTTTTTTTGTGATTTGATAAAATAAAAAAATGAACTGATCTAATATTTTTAGATTATCTAACTGGCGGACTAAACAGAATCATATTTTTTTAAACCAAACATCCCAATTGCCGCCGAACGTATTGTAATGCGGTTTTCACCAATAGACGGAGTAATTTATGAGGTAGGTTTATATGTAAAATAAGTTAGCGAAGTTATGTGTAAATGGGCAGAAATAAGATGATGATTGTTGAAGACATCTCAAAAAAACTTGCCAATCGGGACCTTAATAATAGCCTGCTACTCGCGTGAAGCCTGGGCGGGTTTCTAGTGTATACTAATAATGTATGAGGTTATCGACTGCTTAACCGCGCTTGCCTGTGGTGGCCTTAATATAATATAAAAGCCTCCAGGCAGGGCTTATCAAAAACTTACAAACTAAGCAACTACACGTTAAGGGCACCCTCTGTGGGGTACGGGCCTCGGCTTAGGGCGTCGCTGGGGGGAGGACAGCTAG